>ML414402.1:14357-79093 GCA_005239525.1 Nicotiana knightiana | reverse complement strand
CCCCAAATATTTTAAATAAACAATTTCCTCTTTGTTTACCCCCAAATATCTTGCCACTTTTAAAAATCCATGAACAATATTTAACAATTTAGCATGCGCATACAGGATAATGATAACCTGCCTGAGCCGTCATAATAATCAACTCTGTGCACTGCCGAGGATCGAACGGCCCGTACCAAAAGTGTACCTCTCACTAAAATACTCATGTCTATGCACTACCGAGGATCGAACGGCCCGTACCAAAAGTGAATCTCTCAATATAATAATCATCTCTGAGAACTGCCAAGGATCGAACGGCCCGTACCAAAAGTGCATTTTAAATCCACTGTGGCGTACGACCCGCTCCCATGAAAGTGGGGGAAATAACACTCCGCTTGCGGAAAGTAAATTGCGAAGCTGTCACATGTAGTCAGGCACAATCAACATTCCACCCCGAATATGTCGGGAAAACAAATACTCAAGTAAATGACAGATTTCTCTTTTAAAAACCATAAAATAGCGTTTAAATCCTTTTTGAAATTCACTTGCCAAGTTTTTATAATGTTTAATAATACAACCTTATCCGAAAATACAATTGCCCACGAAGGAAATCAATTCTCTTTTTAGAAGATTTTGAAAATAAACTCTAATCTTCCTTAGTCATTCTATGACCATTTTCGATTATATTAGAAGTCTAATACTACAGACAAGATCACAGGTACAACAGGTAAGGCATGCTAGTGGGTCCTAGGCTACCCGGACATGGCATAATAGTAGCTACGCACGGACTCCCGTCATCTCGTGCGTACGTAGCCCCCGCAGATAGTAACATATACTTAATTAGTTCACCTAGGGGTACAATTCCCCCTCACAAAGTTAGAAAGGAGACTTACCTCGCTCCGAAATTCCATAAAACCGGCCTCCAAGCCCTTTCGATGACTCCATATGCCGCACAACGCTCCAAAACTATCCAATCAATGACAAACCAATGAAAATATACTTTAATATTTGCAACAATTCCAAATTATATAATTCCCCAACTCCGATTAGTGAAATGACCAAAATGCCCTCAGGCCCACGTGCCCGGAATCCCAAATTTCTCGAAGATACATTCTACCCATAGCTTTACTAGTTCAATTATACAGTTTACTCAAATATTCATGATCAATTCGTGGCTAAATTCCAATTTACCAAATTTCTAGGTTTCCTTCAACATTCCCAAATTTTCCTCAATTTCCCATACCGAATCTACGTAATAATCTTGTATTTAATTCAAAAACATGAAGAAATTACTTACCTTGCGATCCTTGATGAAATCCTCTCCTTGAAGCTCCTCCAAATCTCCCATAGCATATGAAAATAGATGGAGAAATGTCCCAATTATCGCTTAAAAACAAAATGCCCAGGCCTATTTTCGCACCTGCGGTCCCCTTGTCGCACCTGCACTTCCGCAGGTGCGCCCAAATCTCCCGCACCTGCGGCCTCCTTGGATCCAACCCAATTTCGCACCTGCGGCGTCCTTAGCCACACCTGCGGCCAAAGCCTCGCAGGTGCAGTCACACCAGATGACAACAACCTTCAGCTTTCTTCAACTTCAACTATTGATCCGTTAACCACCTGGAATCCACCCGGGACCCCGTCCAATTATACCAACCTATTCCAAAACATAATGCAGACTTGCTCGAGGCCTCAAATCACATCAAAAAACATTAAAATCACGAATCGCACTCAAATCCCAACTTTATGAACTTAGAAATTGCCAACTTCTACATCCGATGCCGAAACCTATCAAATCACGTCCAATTGACCTAAAATTTTGCACACAAGTCATATTCGACATTGCGGACCTGTTCCAACTTCCGGAATCACATTCCGACCCCAATATCAAGATTTCCACTTCCGGTCGGATTCTTCAAAACCCTTATAATTTCTATCTTTAGCCAAATGACTTCAAAATGACCTCCGGACATCCGAATTCACTTCCGATCGCGCTCCCAACTCCAGAATCACCATACGAAGCTATTCCCAGACTCGAAATCCCAAACGGACATTAACATCACTGAAATGCGCTTCAATCCAAACTTAAGAAATTTTTTCAAAAATACTGACTTCCACAATATGCATCGAAACGCTCCCGGGTTATCCAAAACCCGATCCGGACATACCCCAAGTCCAAAATCATCATACGAACATGCTGGAACCTTCAATTCCTGATTCGGAGGTCGTTTACTCAAAATTCCAACCTTAGTCATTTTTCTCCAACTTAAGGCTTCTGAAATGGGAATTTTCTTTCCAAATCAACTCTAAACTTTTCGAAATTCAATTCCGACCACACCTACAAGTCATAATGCCTGAAATGGAGCTGCTCACGACTTCAAACCGCTGAACGACGCGCTAGAGCGCAAAAGGACCACTCGGGTCGTTACCGTCTCACCCTAAAGTACATGTTATTGTGAGCATGTAATTTTTAACCTACCATATACTCCTATAAAATTCAATAAATAAATTAGTTTTATAAATTTTTGTCGAATTTCAGTGTTATTTGTGAATTTTTTTTGCATTGCATAATCATAATTTGTCTTTTAAAATTTATAAATGATTTAAAGTTGCATAATTAGATGCCTAACCTCAATCATTTTATTAGAAAATTACAAAATTTATCCTTCAAATAATTACAAGTGTTAATTGATAATTCCACTTTTTAATTGACTCATTGATCAATTTTTTCTTTGGAATTAGATAAAAACTAGAATTAGAACTAACTGATATATTTTTAGAATTGATTGAAATAAATAACGACAAAATATTGATTATTGGCATAATAAAGGTTTTAATGATTAATTTCATAATTTAATCATTTTTTCTGAGAAAATTGTGAAATTTGTTCTTTAATAACTATTGGTATTAAACTAATGGTTTTAATTTTAATTAACTCATTAATTAATTAATAATTAGACAAAATTAGGTTAAAATTAATCACTACTTTTTAAAGTTTAATTTGAACTAATGAATTAATTAACTTAAGTTTGCTAAAAGGGTGTTTAAAAATCATTTGGGCCAGGCTACTCAAGCCCAAATTCCCTTCTCACTACCCAAATACACCCCAGCGCAAACGAGCCAAAACCCGTCCAAGCATTGTCTCCCAAACGACCCCGTTTTAAGGCTGACTAAATCCCAGCCGTTGATCTTCCCAGATCTAACAGCTGGGAACTACCCATCCATAAATTGAAATATGTCCTAACCTATACCCCCCCCCTCACAACCCGTCTCCCCTCACCCCCAATCCCCTCGCCGTCCTCTGCCGCCCGAAAATCGCCTTACGGCGGTGGACCACCTCCAAACCAACCCAAATTCACACCACACCATCCTCTTCTCCCCCTCAATCCTAACCTACCATTGTTTTCCCCAGAAAACTCCACAATTCCAACTAATTTCAGATCTAAGAAACAGGAAAAACCTAAATTTCATTCTGGAAGATTTTCGAGCCCGTTTTGGCTCAGACTTACATGAGTCGATTGCTCTTGACATGAGCAATCGATTCATGTTAGTTTGAGTCATATTCAAACTCTCCAGAGTCTGGCCAAATTCCAACCAAGTCAACACTGACGGTCTAGGATTTGTCGTCGTTCATCGATTTGCCTTGTTTTCCTTTTTTGATTTCTATTTTTTTTCCTTCTCTTTTATTTGCTGTCTTTTGTTTTGATTGTTGTTAGGCCGTGCTTGTTATGTTCAATTAGTTCAATTCAAATAGGTCAAACCACTGACTTGGAATCAATATCTTAGGGTTTGATTGTTTGGTTTCAATTGCTTAATGGTCAACTAATTTGCTAAAAGTTTGATTGATTAGTATGTGTTCATTACAGTATGTTTAGTTTAGCTTCATTTATGCTTAGTTAAATTTGATAAATTATCATTTGAATTGATTGTTTAAGGATGTATTAACAATCGATTATTAGTGTATGCTTTCATATGTTTAGAATGTTCAAAATTCTATGATTAGACCAACGTTTTAAAAAAAGGGCATAGCAATTAGCTTCAACTAGTTTAAAAAATAATCTTAATTAGTTAACTACATTAGTTTAATCACCTAAAATAGGTTAAAGTTTGAATACTGCTTGTTGTGCTGTGATTTTACTAAAATACTAGGGGGACTCAAAGAAATGAGAAAATTAGGGGATCTTGGGTAATATTTCAAGAAATTTCTAGATCAGGGACTAAAATGCAAAAGCATAATTGAATTAAGTCAGATTTTAGGTAATAAGTGAATTTTTAGAAGTTAAAAGAGTGGGAAAATAGAAGAAACTACTAGAAAATGTACAGCTGTCCCAGCATTGTTAGAGAAAGATGCTGAAATATGGATAAGAGGGACAATTGTACCAAGGTTGTTAAAAAAGGACTGTACTATCTGACATTTTTGAAATTTAGGGTAGAATATTCCTTATTATGCTTATCCTTACACAACCTATATAAGGGATAGGCCCTCACTCATTGAAAATGAAGGATCGGGATCAACATATTCACTCTAAAAAATAGGTGTAGACATCATCACTCAGATTTTCTCTAGGGAAAAAGATTTTTCATACACAAAAGAAGAGTTTCTGAAACTCAGAATGTCTTTCTCAGTTTACACTAATTTCTGAATTGAGAATTTTTGGAAACTTGAGAAATCTTCTCTTATGTGGCAAGAAGTTTGGCTTTAGAGTCTTTTTTTGTTTTTTGGTTTTGGGTTTTTACTGTCGGATTTCTAGGCTGAAAGTCGAGGCTATTATCTCTGTTCTTGCTATTGTCATACTGTTGCTGCTAGCTGTTGCTGTGTTATATGCTTGGTTAAGCTGCAGATTTCTCTATTCTTGACCTTTATTTGGTCTTCCTCTTTTGCTGTTTCTCTCTACTCTTAGGTATGTAACTATATTCTTACATTGAGTGAAATTTTCTTGCTTAATCCTTGTCTAAAATCTTCTTGTGCTCAATTTCAGATTTAGTTACATATGTTCATATCTGTTTTCATCGGTCATCCTAGACCAAAGTTTTGACTGTTTTCCATGTTTGTACGAGCATGCTGTTTGGATTTGTTCAGAATGAGTTTATGCCTAATTTCTTATTTTTAGTTGTTATTGACTAAAATCTAGAATGAATGGAAATATAGGGATTAGCCTTCTGTAAACTCATATCTATATTAAAAGTTGTGATATGTAGATTTATTATTCACCTGAACTATTTGCACCAGTCAGTTAATTAGCTCCAGTGGCCACTTTAGAAGATGATGAAGCTATTCTCATTAATTTTGAAGTTTAGAGTAGACTTATTCATTTACTGTATATGATTTTGGATAATACATGAGAACTGAAGATTTTTACAGTTTTGACTTTAACGTTTTCCCCTTTGTTTAGCTTGAGTCTTGTTTTAAGTGATTAGTATAGTGCTATGGAATTAGATTTGATGTTGATGGTGTTTAAGCATGATGTTAGGCTAGAATATTCATGATATTCATAGTTCTGGGCTGGATTATTGTAAGGAGCTTTGTTTCGTTTTTTGGGCCCTATGTTAAATAGGACAAATTTTTAGATTGGCTGGTAATCTCACTGATAGGACCCCAAAGATATCTAAGAGAATGGGTCTTATTGGGACCATCATTCGCGGCCCAGACCTCTAAGACCATAAACATCACACACATGGCGCTTGCAATTCTACTTGTAGCCCAATCTTATATAAGTAGATAATATCTAGTCGTAATTCACTAGTATTATTAACTCAAATTTAAGTGCAATAATTTTATTGTGTGATTTTATTTCTCATATGAACTAATTTGAAATGGGATACTATATGCTGCGTTTCTTATTTCTGAAAATCGTGACTAGCCCATTTTACTTAAAATGTGACTGGGCCAGATTGGTAAACCACTTAATCGGCCCACGCTCTCATTTGGGTCTATAACGATTAGTTGCTAGGGTACCCTAGCTAAGCATCTTGTAGTCCAAATGCTTCCATGACCTGCGCATTAATCATAAAAATTATTTAGGAAGACAACTTCTAAAAAATAATAAAAATGCTTTAGGCCGGTTTCAGCTAGTTATTATCACGAATGCTCAATTGACATACTTAAGATTTCCAAAGAATTTAAAATCAAAGTATACGTTCGCGTAACTTTGAACGAAATAATACTTTTAGTAACAAAATTTTTAATTGTGTACACATTCGCGTGACACAAATAATTTTAAAAAATGAACATTCGTAGAAATGCCTTTAGGAGCAGACTTTAAATCATCATCATAATCACGTACACGTTCGCGTGACGTAATATCAATTCTAAAAAAATAAATAAAAATAAAACCAAAATAAGCGCTTGCGCGACCTTTGATTATTTTTCTTAAATAAATTCAAGTGTCATGAATCGTGTACACGTACGCGTGACATGATTTTTGACACATCAATTTTTAAACGGGTATACGCATACGTAACCCGGCTTAAGATAATACAAATGAGTAATAAAAGCGGTAAAAATATAAGATGCACATAGGTATAAAAATCAGTAATTAAACAATTTAGGCCAAGTTTAATCATTAAGCGACAGTGCTAGAACCACGGAATTTGGGAGTGCCTAATACCTTCTCCCGGGTTAACATAATTCCTTACCCGGATTTCTGGATCGCAGACATTTTTTAAACAGAGTCAAAAACTTCCTCGATTTGGGATATTAAAATAAATGGTGTCCCGGAACACCATAAAAATTCGGGTGGCAACTCTGAAAATTAAATAAATAATCCCATATCGATTAATGTCACTTGAAATGGAAAAACTCTCATAACCCCACCCTTATCGGGAAAAAGGATGTGTGACAGCTCTGGCGGCTCTGCTGGGGAAACGAACCCAGAATCTCTGGTTCAGAATTTAAGAATTCGAGCTTTAATATGGTTTTACTTGGTTTGTTTAAATTGTTGATATTATTCTCCTTCTGTGCCTAATGTGCTAAATTTCATTTGTTTACCGCTTTGATATTTATTTGAACTGTATTTAAACTGTCTTCTTACGCATCCCTCCTGAGTCTTCTAAAAATTGGTGCACACGTTCGCGTGGCCCGCCTTTCTGTTAGAGGTCATACCAAGTAATAACGGGGATGGATCAACCACTAGGCCGGAGCAAAAATATCATTCTTTTAGATCCGAACTAGCCTTTCGTGCTACCGGTACGTCGCTCCCACCTCGGCTCGAGTTGTCCGCTCGGGTAAGCTAGGTCTAGAACAAAGCCCCAGGTTTAAACCTAGAATGACAAAACCTCATGTCAGATCCCTAGTAGGAACACTTATTTGCATCATGTGCATTTTTTACTTAGGGGACTCAACACAGGGGTTGGGTCCGTCTAGGACAAGTGTACCCGAAAACAAAAAGACCATCCTGATGCATCTTACCTACTATGTGTACATTATTTATTTTGTCTTGTTTGTTGACCGGCTAAAAAAGAAAATAACAGAAAAACCAAGAGTAAGGGAGGATAGAAAATTTACCAGTTTTGAAAACCCTGATATTTGAAAAATACCTCGAAACTCTATCAAAATTTTTCAAAAGAAAAAAAAAGAGAAAAAGAATTTCAAAATAAGTGAAAATGAGTCAACATCATATTTTTCAAGTTGTGTCAATACTGACCGAACTACGTGGGTCTGATTCTCACCGGATGTGAGATACGTAGGAAAACTTTATAGGTGCCGACCCCAATTTTCAAAAATAAACAAAATATGTCCATTAGTCAAAATGAAACCGATCCAGCTTCAGTTAAGTCTTGTATTGTTCTTGCCAGAATAGCCTTAGAGCATTTTACATTGTCGAAGCGCTATTTTCATTAAAGAACGGACGTGTCTGTCACTTTTCCTTGAAAAGTACCCTTCTTCGGTCTCAAAACTTTACTCAAGAAGTAAGAGGCCACTTTTGCAAAAATGGCCATTTTGGTCAATATTGCGCAAATAGCCACTTTTGGGAGAGGTCTTTTGAAAAACTAAAATTGGTATTTGTAAAGAGAATTTGTTGGTCTTCTCTTCCAAAATTAAAAGCAATCCTGACCTTACCTGTCCACAGGTGCAAAATGAGTACTGCCCAGACTCCGCAACTAAATATCGTAGAGGAAGCTCCCCTACAACTCCGAATGTGGTGGCATGACCTAGACGAGGAGGGTAAAGAATGAGTAAGTGAGTAATTGGGGGCTCTCGTTTACATCATGAAGGTGAAACCAAAAAATGACTTAATCAAGGCTTTAGTAACTTTCCGGGATCCAGTTCATGATGTATTCTGTTTCTCAGATTTCGAGCTCACTCCTACCCTGGAAGAAATAGTAGGGTATACGGGTTTTGGACGGAATTTAAGGAACCAACAACTCATCTTCCCCAGGCCCATGTCAGTATGCCGTTTCTTTGATTTCCTATCCATCTGAAAACAACTTAGAAAGAGCCGGGTGGTTGATGGCTGTTGCTCGTTCTATTTCTTGTACTCTAGATATGGCTTTCCAGACGGGTTCGAAACACATGAAAATGAGCTAAACAAAAAAAAAAGACAAGGATACCTGGAGAATTCACCGCCGGATAGCCTTCATAGTGGCTCCTGGGTGTAATGGTCTTTCCAAATGCAAAGGGGACTATTGATGTTCGTGTGGCTAGAATTGCCCAAGTTTTGACTGAGAAAAAGGATCACACTTTTTCTCCGCTCATACTGTCTGATATTTACCGGGCTTTAACGTAGTGCAAGTCGAGGGAAATTCTTCAAAAGTTGCAACATTATTCTCCATATGTTGCTAATTGAACACCTTCGTCATCACTCAAAATTCAGGAGCTATGGTCCTGACAAAACCAATTTCATCGAAAGCTATGAAGAAAGAGTAAAATATTACAATTCCCCGGAGGGAGTTGAAGCTTGGATCGACCATCTGAAAACTTTACGGGCAAATAATATAGAATGGACCCTGGGATGGCTGCCTGTCAGAGAGGTCATACACTTGTCGGCTACAAGAAATCATTTGCTGTTAATGGGCCTGAAAAGTGTCCAACCCTATACACCCCAAAGGGTTTTGAGGTAGTTGGGTCGGTATCAAATAATACCGGAGGATGAAGACTCGAGTACCCAGGTTATTTAATTTCACCCTGAAGCTCCATTACCTGAAGCCTTGATTCAACAAAATTGGAATGGATGTCGGTATTTGAAAGAAGATACGCAAGTGCCTGACCTTGCCAAAGGTGAAGTAGATCCGGGTTATGCAGCGTGGTTTGAAAAAAGAAATTGCATTAATGAAGAACCAGAACCCGAGCCGGAAAGGCCTTCCAAAATGCCTCATGTTCAAGCTTTCGATGATAAGGTTCAAGAAAGGTTAGCTTGGGGAGAAAAGGAAAGGGAGTATCAGGCCACCATCCATGCTCTGAAAGAGAAATTGAGGAACCTTGAATTTGACAATGGGTTACAAGCACAGGTAGTTGAAGGCGAAAAAAGACAGTTAACCCGAGAGAACGAGGCGTTCCGTTCCCAACTCCGGAGTTTGAAAATAGCCACCCAAACACCGGTGAGAAGTGAAAGGGATGAATTCAGCAACCTGAGGATGAAGGTTCATGAGTATGCGTTTGATTTGACTAAAGCTTAAAAGGACCTGCTAGATGCCCAAACCAAGTCAGCAAAGGGGGCAGAAGAACATGCTCATCATTAGAGACAGAAATATGGCAAAGAAATTGCAATCTTAAAGGAAAAATTATTTTCCATGGGAAATGAAATGGTCCAACAGACCAAAGATTTTAAAACAGAAAGGGAGCACTGTTATCCACGAATTTGCCAATTGGAAGGAACAGTGCAACAACTACAGGACCAAAACAATGCAAATGCCCAAGTGTTGGAAGCCCGAGCACAACAAATAAGGTGCCTGCTTTAGGAGAAAGGGGTCATCAGGAACATGATCAAAGAAATAGCTGACTACGTTGTGCAGAAATGTCACGAATGCGAGAGCATGCCTACCTCCATATTTTTTTACCTCTATGATGACTTTCGTCCACCAGGTGATGGGTGATTTGGACCGACTTCAGGGAGACATTGAACATAGGCCTACACAGAGACCATCCAATGCATTACAGGCCCCGAGAAGACAAGCAGAAGCCCTCCTTTACTTTTGATGATTTAGTTTTCGAGTCTGTATTTTATTGCTTTCTAGAAAGTTAAGTTGTTTTGTCTTTTGTCCGTTGTCTGTACTGTCTCTTTTTATGGTTGTCAGTACTTTAAAACAAAAAGAGTTATCTTTAGTAATGAAAATTGCACTTTGTTACTATGTATCTATTTCTTGAACTACGTGATGATCTGATTCATGCGGCGTCATGATACGTAGGCAATCCACATAGGATTCGATCATAACCCTAAAAGAAAATAATCAAGAAAGAAAAGAGTGAAACATTAAAGCCGGGATGAAACACACAGCCGTCGCAAACATTTTAGAAAATGTTTGACTACTTAGGTGCATTGAATCCCAACATGTGAATCCCCATATGTTAATATCTCAAACTAACCCGTTTGCTGTATACTCTCAAAAGGTTCTTACTTTTAAGGTGGTTGGTTTTTGCGGTGGTATTCTAGCGACACACCACTATTTTATAAGGTCCAAAGAAAGTGTTGCAATGACATCTGAAAGTCATCTTCTATTGTCGGACCTGAGGATAGCCTCGCATCGGTTATCCCACAGTCCGAATCAGCAGTTGCCGAAGAGAATAGGAGGATGAGATGCCGCATGTTAGAAATGTGGGATACTTGGTCTAATGGCAGGGAGTCTCCTAGTGCTATCCTTGGTTTCCCTAAGTTGATCCTAAGAACGGGAGGGACCACTAATGTTCCAATTTCAGCACCTAACCCGTTCATACCATTTGGGTTCCCTACTATGACATCAAACTTCACAGGAATGCCTTATGAGGTCTGCCCCTAGGCACCATCTTCTGGAATACCATCTGTTGTATTCACCACACCGCCAGCTGCCGGTATGTCATAGCCAACATTGCCACGACAGAGCTTTGAGCCATAAAATTTCACTTTTCAAGCTCCCCAATTCCAACCGGATACTACCCGAGTCACTCCGAACTCTTATCCGCAACATCCAAAATATGAATCTCCTATGGAACAGGAGAGAATCTTAAGAAATCCCGAACAAGAGGATATGACGCAGAAAATGAAAAGTCTTGAGCAAAGCTTGGAAAACATACAGGGCCTGAGTCGCCAAAAGAGCGTATCTTACGCTGATATGTGCATGTTTCCTCATGTGCATCTGCCCGTGGGTTTCAAAACACCAAAATTTGAAAAGTATGATGGGCATGGAGACCCGATCGTCCATTTGAAATGATATTGCAATCAATTGAGAGGGGCACGGGGAAAAGAAGAGTTGTTGATGGAATACTTTGGAGAAAGCCTTGCTGGAATCGCCTCGAAATGGTATATAGATCAAGACATCTCCTGTTGGCACATATGGGATGATCTAGCTCGAGACTTTGTGAGACAGTTTCAATACAATGTGTACATAGCTCCAGACAGAAATTCTCTGTCCAACCTCAAGAAGAAGGCTTCCTAGAATACGCCATCAAATGGCGTGAACAGGCATCCAGAGTAAAACCTCCTATGGATGAGACCGAAATGGTCAGTGTTTTCCTGTAGGCCCAAGAGGCCGATTACTTTCAAAATATGATGTCTGCCATGGGCAAACCGTTCACGGAGGCCATCAAAATTGGTGAAATGGTAGAAAATGGCTTAAAAATGGGCCGTATCTTGAGTCAATCAGCCCTGAGAGCCACATCCCAAGCCATTCAGAGCGGCTCGGGAGGCCTAGCAAGTAGGAAGAAGAAAGTAGAGGGAGCCATGATGGCATCAAGCCTAAGAAGTTCTCGATGACCTCGGGACTATCCATGCCCATCTCCCAGGGCTTCACAACATTATTTTCCTCATCAAGATGCAGCCTATGCTATACCTCCCCATCCCTACGCAGTAATGAATGCTCAGTCGTACACACGACCAAAACAACAATACACTCAGAACATAGCTCAACTTCCCAGAAATAACCATCCTAACCAAGCTCCATATAATCCACTTCCTCCCCAGAACAACTACCAATACAATACCCATCCCCGTGAACCACCCAGAAGAACCAACTTCACGCCTATTGGTGAGTCATACTCTAGACTCTTTCAAAAATTGGTTCAGATGGGTCTTTTGCAGCCCATGCCTCCAAATGGGCAGAATCTAGAGTCTCCATCATACGGGCCGGGGACCAGGTGTTCCTATCATTCTAGGGCAGAAGGGCATGACACCGAGGATTGCTGGTCTCTCAAAAGAGCAGTTGAAAACCTAATTGAACAAAAGAAGGTAGTTATGTGGGATGAGGAAGTCCCCAATGTAACCAATAACCCATTACTAGCCCACAAAAACGGGCCCGTCATCGGGATGATTTGTGAAGATAAGGAGTTTGACCCTGCTTTGAAAGACATTATTGCCATCGCTGATACAGAAAAGAAACCTAAGATAGCGGCAAAACCGGTCGAGGATGAAAAGAAAACAAAGCCTACCACCCAGAATGAAGAGAAGTCTAAGAAAGTAGAGAGAGAAGTACCACCAACCAAAGAAGCCGTCCTCTACGTCCCAAGAGCTCCCAGAAATGGGCAGCTCATGTTGAGCCCTCCAAAGAGTTTGAAGCTAAGATCAAATTTGCCAAGAATGTATGTACCAGAGGGGACGTATGTGGAAAAAGGGCCAGTCATCTCACCAAAGCTGGATGAGCCTCTGATCATCAGTCGCAGGCCACAAATTCCAATAAAAGATACCACTGCCATCCCCTGGAACTATAATCAGACGCTGGTCACCTATAAAAGGAAGGAAGTCAGAGAGAAAGTGAATGAAACAAACCCATCTGGGAAGCATCATGACCCAGAAGAGTTGAACAAAGCTAAACAGAAACGTTTCCCCCTCAAACAACCTGTTACTGCCAAAGAAGTCGAGGAATTCTTCCGAAAAATTAAAACATCGGAGTATGCTGTGATTGATGAACTCAGAAAGGCTCCTACCCAGGTTTCACTCTTGTCTCTGTTGTTGAGCTAAAGAGAGCACCAAAAGGTACTTCTAAAGACGCTAAATGATGCGTATGTACCAATCGAGACTACGGTTGAACAACTGGAAAGAATGGAAGAGCGGTTCTTCGAAGTCAACAAAATCTCTTTTAGCCGAAATGACTTACCTCCCGAAGGAGCTGCCCATAACAAGTCCTTGCACTTAACAGTCAAGTGTGAGGGGTATTATGTGAAAAGGGTTATGCTGGACGTCGGATCCAGGGTGGATATTTTCCCTCTGTCAACATTGTAAAGAATGGAAATTGGGACTGAAAGGATCAGGCCGAATAATGTTTGTGTCCAGGCTTTCAACGGCGTCAAAAGGGATACTATAGGAGAAATTGATTTAATCCTAACCATTGGCCCTGTGGATTTCGAAATAACGTTCCAAGTTTTGGAAATGGACACTTCCTATAACTTTCTACTAGGAAGGCCCTGGATCCATGCTGCGGGAGCCGTACCCTCTACTCTCCATCAAATGGTGAAGTTCGAATTTGAGAACCAAGAGATAGTTGTCCATGGAGAATATGAACAGTCAATCTATAGGGGCCTGTCGGTCCCCTGTCTTGAGGCAAGAGAAGGAAGGAACACATTGTTTACCAGGCTTTCGAAATTGTGCTTGCTGATCAGTGCGAGGAAGGAACTCCATGCCCACAACCCTGTTTGTCGAGTGCATCAATCATGGTCGCTGGCGAAATGATCAAACACAGATACAAGCCCGGGAAAGGGCTTGGGGCATCTTTAAAGGGCATCACAGAACCCGTTACATTGCTTGGCAACAAGAAATTCTTTGGCATAGGTTTTCAAGCTACCAACGCCGATGATGAATGAGCTGAAAAACGTAAGTGAGATGGGTGGGCTTTGCCTCATCCAATTCTTCACCTCGCCAAATCATATTGTAAGCCAAAGTACATAGAAGAGGAAGAAGAGGTCTTTACGCCCGAGGAAATTGAGGATATGTGTGAAGTAATGAGGCAAATGCTCTATGAAGTCCACATGGTTCAGTCGGGTGAAGGCTCGAGCGCCGTTGAGGTGAAATACATAGGACCAAATGCCAAATTGCAAAATTTGAAAGCTACTCCCTTCCCAATCAATCGGGAATCTTGGTAGTTCATGTTTTTCCATCCTCTCTACACTCCGAGTTATTTCAGGGTGTAACTCGAGTGTTTTTAATTTTATTGTCTTTTAAATTCTGATGTAAAACCCTACTCTTCAAATTCAATGAAATGAAATCAATATTTCATCGTCTATGGATCTTCTTGTGTTATCCTTTCTGATTTTGTTATTTTTTCTTATTTTTCAGTCATAATAATGCGGCTTTAAATAACATGACATGCTTGCGAACTTCATGCCTAGATCCTAAAACGCCATCTAATTGTGAAATAATGAATCAAGAGCTCGAATATGATGAAGACGAGTTAGAGAAATAAATCAAGAATTGGAACAATTTGAGAACAAGCCTAAGCCAAACCTAAATGAAACCGAGCCAATCAATTTGGGCAATTCGGAAGAGGTCAGGGAGACCATAAGCATTCACACAGAAGGAAAAACTAGAGATGCATTGATCCAACTCTTGTTCGAATTTAAAGATGTGTTTGCATGGTCTTACGATGATATTCCAGAATTAAGTGTCGATTTAGTGGTACACAAATTGCCAACTCATCCCGATTATCCGCCTGTCAACAAAAGCAAAGTAAAATTCAAAACAAACATCATCGACAAAATTAAAGAAGAGGTTACCAAACATATAAAAGCCGGTGTAATCCGAGTATTCAGATACACTACATGGCTAGCCAACGTAGTCCCAGTACCAAAAAAGGATGGGAAGATCCGAGTATGTGTTGATTATAGGGATTTGAACAGAGCGAGCCCCAAGGACAACTTCCCGTTACCAAACATCCACATCCTCGTCGACAACTGTGGCAAACATGAGGTACAGTCTTTTGTGGATTGTTATGCTGGGTATCATCAAGTCCTGATGGATGAAGAAGATGCTGAAAATACAGCTTTCACCACACCATGGGGAACCTATTATTACAGGGTCATGCCATTCGGTTTGAAAAACGCCGGGGCAACTTACAAGAGAGCTATGACTGCCATCTTCCATGACATGATGCACTAAGAAATTGAGGTGTATGTTGATGATGTAATTATTAAGTCTAGGACCCAAGAAGGCCATGTCCAAGATTTGAGAAAATTCTTTGAGCGGCTGCGTAAATATGACTTGAAATTGAACCCTTCTAAATGTGCATTTGGGGTCCCATCTGGGAAGATCTTGGGGTTTATAGTCAGCCGAAGGGGTATTGAGTTAGATCCAACAAAGATAAAATCTATCCGAGATCTGCCACCTCCGAAAACCAAGAAAGAAGTCATGAGCTTACTGGGAAGATTAAACTGCATTAGCCGGTTCATTGCACAGCTTACAACCACCTGTGAGCCCATATTTAAGCTGCTAAAGAAAGATGCGGTGATTAAATGGATAGACGAATGCCAAGAAGCTTTTTACAAAATCAAAGAATATTTGTCAAACCTGCCAGTGTTGGTCCCACCTGAGCCCGGGAGACCTTTGTTCTTGTACCTAACCGTCTTGGAGGACTCTTTTGGATGTTTCCTCGAGCAACATGATGCAACCGAAAAGAAGGAGCAAGCCATATATTATCTGAGCAAGAAATTCACTGGGTATGAAGCCAAATACACTCTGCTGGAGAGAACTTGTTGTGCCTTAACTTGGGTCGCTCAAAAGCTCAGACATTATTTGCTAGCTTATACCACATATCTCATAACTCGGTTGGACCCTCTGAAGTACATATTCCAAAATCGATGCGCACAGGAAGGCTAGGAAAGTGGCAAATCCTGCTCACAGAGTTCGACATTGTCTATGTCACCCGCATGGCCATGAAAGCCCAAGCCTTGGCCAATCATTTGGCAGAAAACCCGGTTGATGATGAATACCAATCTTTAAGCACTTATTTCCCGGATGAGGAAGTAAATTCAGTTGAAGTAATTCCAGAAGACACCAACACTTGGAAAATGTTCTTTGATGGAGCGGTAAATGCAAATGGTGTTGGGATTGGGGCAATGTTGATTTCGCCCACAGGACAACACTATCCAGCCATCGCCCGTCTTCGTTTCTTATGTACAAATAACACTGCTGAATACGAAGCTTGCATAATGGGCATGAACATGGCAATTGATATGGATCTAGAAGAATTGTTAATCATGGGGGACTCTGACTTGATCATTAAACAAGCACAACGTGAATGGGAAACTCGAGATATCAAGCATCTTCCATATAGACAACATGTGGAAGATCTCAGCAAGCGATTCAAATCCGTCGAATTCAAGTATATTCCTCGATTCCACAATGAGTTAGCTGATGCATTAGCTACCTTAGCTGCAATGCTGCCATATCCAGGAAATGTCCACATTGACTCGTTGGAGATTCAAATCCGAGAAAGACATGGTTATTGCAACACGATTGAAATGGAACCCGATGCTCAGCCATGGTATCATGATATTAGAAGATTCTTGAAGACAAAAGAATACCCGAAGCAGGCTAGTGGAGACCAAAAGAGAACCATTAGAAGGCTCGCCAATAATTTCTTCTTAAGCGGAGAAGTGTTGTATAAAAGAACTCCAGATTTGAACCTGTTAAGGTGTGTGGACGCCAAAGAATCTAAAAATATTATGAACGGAGTGCATTAAGGAGTATGTGGTCCCCATATGAACGCATACGTCCTTGCAAAGAAAATCCTGCGGGCAGGATATTATTGGATGACCATGGAAAAGGATTGTTTTAGTTTTGTCTGGAAATGCCATCAGTGTCAGATACACAGCGACCTGATTCATGCACCGCCCTCAGAGTTGCATCCTATGTCAGCACCTTGGCCGTTTGTTGCTTGGGGAATGGATGTCATTGGGCCAATCGCGACAAAAGCTTCAAATGGACACAGATTTATCTTGGTTTCCATCGACTATTTCACAAAATGGATCGAAGCAGTCACTTTCAAAGCCGTCACTAAGAAAGCAGTGGTGGACTTCGTGCATTCCAACATTATCTGTCGTTTTGATATCCCAAAAACTATCATTACTGACAACGCTGCAAATCTAAACAGTCATTTGATGCGGGAGGTGTGTGAACAGTTTAAAATCACACACCGTAATTCCACCCCTTACCGAACCAAAGCCAATGGCACTGTTGAAGCAGCAAATAAAAACATCAAGAAAATCCTTAGAAAAATGATTCAAAGTTCTAGGCAATGGCACGAGAAGTTGCCTTTCGCATTATTGGGATATCGCACGACCGTGCGCACATCAGTTGGGGCCACTCCTTATTTATTGGTTTATGCCACTAAAGCCGTAATACCTGCAGAAGTTGAAATTCCCTCTCTTCGGATAATTGTTGAAGCTGAAATTGAGGATGATGAATGGGTCAAAACCCGACCGGAACAATTAACCATGACTGATGAGAAAAGGATGGCCGCAGTTTGCCACGGGTAGTTGTACCAACAAAGAATGGCCCGCGCCTATAACAAGAAAATCCGGCATAGGAATTTTGAAGTGGGGCAACTCGTCCTAAGATGTATCCTCCCTCATAATGAAGAGGCGAAAGGAAAATTTTCCCAAAATTGGAAAGGTCTATACATTATAAGGAAATTTCTACTAAAAGGGGCATTATGCTTAGGAGACATTGAAGGAAATGACCCCGAAACGGCTGTCAATGAAGGTGCAGTCAAAAGGTATTATGTTTGACCTTTTCGCGGTTTTGACGCTCTCCGATTGAAATGACGAAGGCTTTCATTCTCGCTACCCCAAACATTATCAAATTTTGTAAACCCTTTTGAGCCGTCTATTCTTCTTTCATCACCCTTCTTGGAAAAAAAAAAGAAAAAGAAAAATCACAATCAAAAATCAAAACAAAAAACAAAAATGTTTCCCTGAACTACGTTCAACTTGATTCCCAAAGGAAACGTAGGCAGCCTCTCCCTGGGGTTCAGTCACACCAAAATAAAACTCTACATTTTCCCCAAGAGTTTAAGCTGGGGCAAGTGTTACGATATGTTCGGCAATGTTTCGCCCGAAAGGTTCCAAAGTTGTAATTCGATACGAATTCCTTTTACCCCATATCCTGTTCAAGTCCTTCCGATCGATCAGCAGAGATGTCCAAAATTGGAGGATACAGTTATTTGGATCTGATATAAGCAAATGAAAGAAATTAATATGAGAGAGTCTTATCGGTGAAATCCCACACGGGCACCGTGAGGTGATGGTAAGTAGAGAAATTGAAAATGAGGGAGTCTTATTGGTGAAAACCCACACGGGCACCGTAAGGCGACGATGAGCAAAGAAATTGAAAATGAGAGAGTCTTGTTAGTGAAAACTCACAAAGAGCACTACAGGGCGATGGCGAGAAGAGAAATGAGAGAGATTAGTCGGTGAAAACCCGAAAAGGGCACCACTGATCGAAAGGATAATGGGTCACTGACACAGACACGGTCCGGGGAAAGGTTTCTCGATCTCGGAATAATAGTTGTGATGAATTTCTGAGAGTTAGACGGTTTACATGGATCAGACATCCATTCCAAGAGGCATTTCATGTTCATTGGGGGCCGCATGCACTCCAGATAAGTCCTACTTTCATTCCTCCGAAAGGGATATTTCTTGTCTAAAGTCATTTTTTCCGTTCCTTTGTTATTTTCTTTCAATCCCTTTCAATCTAATTCTGTTTCTAAAAGTAAGGCAAAGAAAGGATGGCAAAACTGATTTACAGGGCTCTCATTTGACACGGGCTAATATGCAAAAGGAACCTAGCCTCATCAGGGGCATCGAGTCGATCTTGACTGGTCGCAAAGACCGATGCTTCAAACTCAAAACCCTCGAAAGGAGAAAATCAAATTAAAATGCCTACAAAGGCAAAGGAAGTTGAAAGATCGAGTCCCACATGGCTAACCATCTCGGAAAAAGTTTGAAAAGCCGAAGTACTCCAAATGCTTTAAAGTTGAAATGAAAAGCCAATGAAGGTGAAATAGAGTCGGAAAAGTTAAGTCCTACGCGACTAGCCATTACAGCAAAGTTCGAGGAGCCAAAACCTCACCAATGCTCCGAAGTCCAAAAGAAAAACAAGTCAAAAATGAAAGATCTACAAAGGCAAACAAAGTCAGAATGTTGGGTCCCACGTGACCAATCGCCATAGTAAAATCCGGAAAGTCAAGATCCTCGGGATTAAAGATGAAACTCAATCCCAGTAAGCAGTTGAGATCATCGTCAAAAATGGGCCGAGATTAAGCAAGTTGAAATAATCAAGGCCAAACTAACCACCATTTCAAACTGACAAATTTTTCTTTGTTTGAAAAATAGGAAACAGGTGCAACCCGAAAGCAACCTTGCAAGAAGCAGGTGCAAGCAAAAGAAGATGCGCAAGGGCTAGAAGTAGCTCTGCAGCGAAAATTCCAAAAAAAAGGGAAGTAACCTCTAAAAATTCTTTCCCGCATTTACTCGTTCTCTAAAAATAAAAGAGAAGAAGAAGAAGAAGAAGAAGAAGAAGAAGAAGAAGAAGAAGAAGAAGAAGAAGAAGAAGAAAAAGAAGAAATGATGTTGAAAACAGTTTAAACCTAAGGTAGTATAGGACCTCCAATCCCTAGCTACACCTTTTCCAACCTAGGATATACCATTCCTTAGTTGATGCCAACATAGAGTCCCAATCCCTAGTTGATGCCGGCATAACCCGATGATTTTTCCAACTTAGGATCCCAATCCCTAGTTGATGCCGGCATAGACTGATGATTCTTCCAACATAGGGTCCCACTCCCTAGTAGACACTAGAATAACTTGGTGATCTTTTTCTGGCAACAACATAACCTTTTGATCCTTCCCAGACACTGGCATAACCCGATGGTATCTTTTCCTGGCAACAACATAACCTATTGACCTTTTCAGACACCAGCATAACCTGGTAATTTTTTCTTGAGATCCTTCCCAGACACCGGCATAACCCGTTGGTCTTTTTCCTGGCAACAACATAACCTGTTGACCTTTCCAGACACCAGCATAACCTGGTAATTTTTTCCTGACAACAACATAACCTGTTAACCTTTTCCCAAACACCGGCATAACTTGGTGGTCCCTTTTCTTGGCAACAACCTAACCTGTTGACCTTTCCAGACACCAGCATAACCTGGTAATTTTTTCCTGACAACAACATAACCTGTTGACCTTTTCCTAGACACCGGCATAACCCGACGGTCTCTTTTCCTGGCAACAGCATAACTTGTTGACCTTTGCAGACACCAGCATAACTTGGTAATTTTTTTCCTGACAACAACATAACCTGTTGACCTTTTCCAAACACCGGCATAACCCGGTGGTCTCTTTTCCCGGCAACAGCATAACCTGTTGACCTTTCCAGACACCAGCATAACCTGGTAATCGTTTCTTGACAATAGCATAACCTGTTGACCTTTTCCAAACACCGACATAACCTGGTGATGTCTTTTCCTTTCAAGAAACCAGCATAACTTGGTGATCTTTTCTTGACAACAGCATAACCTGTTGGTCTTCTCCCAACACTGGCATAACCTGGTGATCTTTTCTTGGAACCAGCATAACCTGTTGATCTTTTCCCTACACAGGCATAACCTGGTGATCTTTTTTTGGCAACAACATAACCTGTTGATCTTTTCTCAACACCAGCATAAGCTGGTGATCTTCTCTTGGAAATAGCATAACCTATTGATCCTTCCCAGACGCCAGTATAATCTGGTGATCCTTTCCTAACAACAACATAACCTGTTGATTTTTTCCCGGCACCAGCATAACCTGGTGATCTTTTTCTGTCAGCAGCATAACCTATTAATTTTCTCCTGACCCCGACATAACCTGGCGATCTTTCTGACGATGGTATAACCTGCCGATCTTGTCAACATAGGGTCTCCAATCCCTAGTTGATGTCACTTTTAAGCATATGGTATCCACCCCCCAGTCTACATTCACTCCGGGTGCACCATTCCCAACTTTTCATCGCTTTCAATAATAAAGTAGTATAGATTTCATTACAATAACTCACGAAATTTTTCCTAGTGAAAATTGGGGTAGAAAATTTCGTTCGTTTGTTTTGATTTTGAGCATATTATACCTTAAGACACTGGGTTCAAGACGACCAAAAGAAGAAGTTTTAATCCAGAATAAAGGAAGAAAAGAGAAAGCTCAACCCAAAGCACAAAAGTGGAGACAGTGTGGACTGCTCAGGACGAGATTGAAGTCATCGGTTCTGTAGGTCCCATCTTGATCCGAAAGACGAGAAGATTAGACCAGCACCTGCGGCTAACAAACATCAAGATCCAGGTCAGAGTCGGCAAAAGAACTAGCCAAGACTCAAGACCAAGCTTTAAAGTATACAGATAGGGATCTTGTAACTAGTAGCTGATAGGCTTAGTTAGTCCTTTTGTTTTTGTTACTTTGGTGTGATAAGGAGCTCAGCAGCAGTAACAACAGAAACAACCGCAGTGAAATCACAGTTACCCGGTAGTCCCAGCTACCAAAACTTCCAGAACTACACTGACCTGATTTCTTTATAGCCAAGGATATGTAGGCAACCTTGAAGCAAGGTTCGGTCAAACTTTTTCAAAAAAGCCTCGCATGGAGTATTTGAACGGGTAAAAGTTGTTCATAACTGCTCACTTTGTCTTTGCCCGAAAACTCTTCGTATTTCCGAGCAAAGAGGGGCAGCTGTGAGCATGTAATTTTTAACCTACCATATACTCCTACAAAATTCAATAAATAAATTAGTTTTATAAATTTTTGTCGAATTTCAGTGTTATTTGTGAATTATTTTTGTATTGCATAATCATAATTTATCTTTTAAAATTTATAAATAATTTAAAGTTGCATAATTAGGTGCCTAACCTCAATCATTTTATTAGAAAATTACAAAATTTATCCTTCAAATAATTACAAGTGTTAATTGATAATTCCACTTTTTAATTCACTCATTAATTAATTTTTTCTTTGGAATTAGATAAAAACTAGAATTAGAACTAATTGATATATTTTTATAATTGATTGAAATAAATAACGATAAAATAATGATTATTTGGCATAATAAAGGTTTTAATGATTGATTGCATAATTTAATCATTTCTTCTAAGAAAATTGCAAAATTCGTTCTTTAAATAACTATGGGTATTAAACTAATGGTTTTAATTTTAATTAACTCATTAATTAACTTATAATTAGACAAAACTAGGTTAAAACTATCACTACTTTTTAAAGTTTAATTTGAATTAATGGATTAATTAACTTAAGTTTGCTAAAAGGGGGTTTAAAAATCATTTAGGCCAGGCTACCCAAGCCAAAATTACCTTCTCACTACCCAAATACACCCCATCCCAAACGAGCCAAAACCCGTCCAAGCACTGTTTCCCAAACGACCCCGTTTTATGCTAACTTAATCCCAACAGTTGATCTTCCCAGATCTAACGGCTGGGAACTACATATAAATACGTCCTAACCTATACCCACCCCCTCAGAACTCGTCTCCCCTACACCCCTTCACCTTCCCTGTCTCTCTCCTCACCCCCAATCCCCTCGCCGTCCTTCGCTGCCCGAAAATCGCCTCACGACAGCGGACCACCTCCACACCAACCCAAATTCACACCACACCATCCTCTTCTCCCCCTAAATCCTAACCTACCATTTTTCCCCCCAAAAATTTCCCCAATTCCAACTAATTTCAGATATAAAAAGCGGGAAAAACCTAAATTTCATTCTGGAAGATTTTCGAGCCCGTTTTGGCTCAGACTTACATGAGTCGATTGCTCTTGACATGAACAATCGATTCATGTTAGTTTGAGTCATTTTAAAACTCGCTAGAGTCCAGCCAAATTCCGTCCAAGTCAACACTGACGGGCTAGGATTTGTCGTCATTTATCGATTTGCCTTGTTTTTCAACTATTTTTGGCCAAACTAGTATATGTCCCTTTTCATTTTTTGATTTCTTTTTTTTTTTCCTTTTCTCTTTTATTTGTTGTCTTTTGTTTTGATTGTTGTTAGGCCGTGCTTGTTATGTTCAATTAGTTCAATTCAAATAGGTCAAACCCCTGACTTGGAATCAATATCTTAGGGTTTGATTGTTTGGTTTCAATTGCTTAATGGTCAACTAATTTGCTAAAAGTTTGATTGATTAGTATGTGTTCATTACAGTATGTTTAGTTTAGCTTCAGTTATGCTTAGTTAAATTTGCTAAATTATCATTTGAACTGATTGTTTAAGGATGTATTAGCAATCGATTATTAGTGTATGCTTTCATATGTTTAGCATGTTCAAAATTCTGTGATTAGACCAACGTTTCAAAAAAAAAGGGCACAACAGTTAGCTTCAACTAGTTTAAAAAATAATCTTAATTAGTTAACTACATTAGTTTAATCACCTAAAATAGGTTAAAGTTGAATAATGCTTGTTGTGCTGTGATTTTACTAAAATACTAGGGGGACTCAAAGAAATGAGAAAATCAGGGGATCTAGGGTAATATTACAAGAAATTTCTAGATGAGGGACTAAAATGCAAAAGCATAATTGAATTAAGTCAGAATTTAGGTAAGAAGTGAATTTTTAGAAGTTAAAAGAGTGGGAAATTAGAAGAAACTTCTAAAAAATGTATAGCTGTCCCATCATTGTTAGAGAAAGATGCTGAAATATGAATAAGAGGGACAGTTGTACCAAGGTTGTTAAAAAAGGACTGTACTATCTGACATTTTTGAAATTGAGGGTAGAATATTCCTTATTATGCTTATCCTTACACAACCTATATAAGGGATAGACCCTCACTCATTGAAAAGGAGGGATCGGGATCATCATATTCACTCTAAAAAATAGGTCTAGACATCATCACTCAGATTTTCTCTAGGGAAAAAGATTTTTCATACACAAAAGAAGAGTTTCTGAAACTCAGAATGTCTTTCTCAGTTTACACTAATTTCTGATGAGAATTTCTTGAAACTTGAGAAACCTTCTCTCATGTGGCAAGAAGTTTGGCTTTAGAGTCTTTTTTTTTTGTTTTGGATTTTTACTGTCGGATTTCTGGGCTGAAAGTCGAGGCTATTATCTCTGTTCTTTCTGTTGTCATACTATTGCTGCTACCTGTTGCTGTGTTATATGCTTGGTTGAGCTCCAGATTTCTCTATTCTTGACCTTTATTTGGTCTTCCTCTTTTGCTATTTTTCTCTACTCTTAGGTATGTAACTATATTCTTACATTGAGTGGAATTTTCTTGTTTAATCCTTGTTTAAAATCTTCTTGTGCTCAATTTCAGATTTTAGTTACATATGTTCATATCTGTTTTTATCGGTCATCCTAGACCAAAGTTTTGACTGTTTTCCTTGTTTGTACGAGCATGCTGTTTGGATTCGGAATGAGTTTATGCCTAATTTGTTATTTTTAGTTGTTATTGACTAAAATCTAGAATGAATGGAAATATATGGATTAGCCTTCTGTAAACTCATATCTATATTAAAAGTTGTGATATGTAGATTTATTATTCACCTGATCTATTTGCACCAGTCAGTTAATTAGGTCCAGTGACCACTTTAGAAGATGATGAAGCTATTCTCATTAATTTTGAAATTTAGAGTAGACTTATTCTTTTACTGTATATGGTTTTGGATAGTACATGAGAACTGAAGATTTTTACAGTATTGACTTTAACATTTTCCCCTTTGTTTAGCTTGAGTCTTGTTTTAAATGATTAGTATAGTGCTGTGAAATTAGATTTGATGCTGATGGTGTTTAAGCATGATGTTAGGCTAGAATAGTAATGATATTCATAGTTCTGGGCTGGATTATTGCAAGAAGCTTTGTTTCATTTTTTTGGGCCCTACGTTAAATAGGACAAAATTTTAGATTGGCCGGTAACCTCACTGATAGGACCCCAAATATATCTGAGAGAATGGGTCTTATTGGGCCCATCATTCGCGGCCCAAATCTCTAAGGCCATAAACATCACACACATGGCGCTTGCGATTCTGCTTGTAGCCCAATCTTATATAAGTAGATAATATCTAGTCGTAATTCACTAGTATTATTAACTCAAATTTAAGTGCAATAATTTTCTTGTGTGATTTTATTTCTCATATGAACTAATTTGAAATGGGACAGTATATGCTGCATTTCTTCGTTCTGAAAATCGTGACTGGCCCAGTTTACTTAAAATGTTACCGAGCCAGATTGGTAAAACACTTAGTCGGCCCACACTCTCATTTGGGTCTATAACGATTAGTTGCTAGGGTACCCTATCTAAGCATCTTGTAGTCCAAATGCTTCCATGACCTTCGCATTAATCTTAAAAATCATTTAGGAAGACAACTTCTAAATAATAATAAAAATGCTTTAGGCCGGTTTCAGCTAGTTATTATCACAAATGCTCAATTGACATACTTAATATTTCCAAATTATTTAAAATCAAAGTATACGTTCGCGTAACTTTGAACGAAATAATCCTTTTAGTAACAATTTTTTAATTGTGTACACGTTCGCGTGACACAAATAAGTTTCAAAAATGAAAATTCGTAGAAATGCCTTTAGGAGTAGACTTTAAATCATCATCATAATCATGTACACATTCGCGTGACGTAATCTCGATTTAAAAAAAAAAAAAACCAAAATACGCGCTTGTGCGACCTTTGATTATTTTTCTTAAATAAATTCAAGTGTCATGAATCGTGTACACATACGTGTGACATGATTTTTGACACATCAATTTTTAAACGGGTATACGCATACGTAACCCGTCTTAAGATAATACAAATGAGTAGTAAAAGTGGTAAAAATATAAGATGCACATAGGTATAACAATCAGTAATTAAACAATTTAGGCCAAGTTTAATCATTAAGCGACCGTGCTAGAACCACAGAATTTGGGAGTGCCTAATACCTTGTCTCGGTTAACAATTCCTTACCCGAATTTCTGGATCGCAGACATTTTTTAAACAGAGTCACAAACTTCCTCGATTTGGGATATTAAAATAAATGGTGTCCCGGAACACCGTAAAAATCCGGGTGGCGACTCTGAAAATTAAATAAATAATCCCATATCGATTAATGTCACTTCAATTGGAAAAACTCTCATAACCCCACCCTTATCGGGAAAAAGGAGGTGTGACAGTTATAACATTCCAAATTTTTCGACTTTTGACGAAACTTATTTTCTTCAATTGGTTTAGCTTCTAAGATTTCCAACCCTCTTGGTACTCGTTATTCATGATCTTAAATATTTGTAACCTCCAAGGTAACATGATTAACTTACTTTATATGCTTCCAAATATAATCTTATTTCTGAGCTTACATCAATTGATTTATGACGTACTCTCACGTACGAAAACATGGGGTGTAACATCATTCCCCCCTTTTGAACATTCATCCTCGAATGTTGACTAATGCACTTATCCATCTCTTAAGAAATACCTCTTACAAATAGTTTAATATTGTCTTTTCCATCTAGGGAGTTGTTCGGTGAATAAATCCAAAGGCTAGGGCATTCCCTCCTTTGGATCTCTTTCTCACACCATGACTTGTGGTCGAAATTCTTCCAATCTCGTAACTGTTTCTCCTTCTTTCATGCAGCCTGTACGATTCTAACCTTGAATGTGCGCCAATTCAAATCTTATCTCCTTTTTTCGTTAGCTTTTAACCAATCTCTAGGCTTCACTTTGTGAACATATATAGTACTATGACAAGTTGTCCATCTGGGCATCCATATGTGTACTAAAGTTCTTTGCTTGGTACTTTGGTGAACTTACGACTATTGCTATATCTTGTTTCATAGCCTCAGTTATCTATGCTTATGGCTTTACCACAACTAGGTAGGTCATACTATACCATGATTCTTACTTCGGTTTATTATTATCGAGGTCTGCCACAACTCCAGGTTACTCTCTCACCGCTTATCCTATATGTATAAATCTAAGCCATTTAATGCTTCCTTATTAATTTTCATCTTAATAATGACAGCCTAATCTCATCTCCTACTTTTTAACTTTCATCCATCTATTATTGATTCACCTTAATGTTGATCTATAATATACCACTGATAACTTGAAACCTCTTATGTAATATGTCGTCACTAGGGTTCACGTCTCATCAGAGAACATCTGAAGTGATTTTCTTGATCCACTTAGGGACGATACTATACTCCAATAACTGTATTTAATAGCATCCCAATGTGATTCATCCTATGGGGGGGGGGGTATTCTAATCATGTTTCATCCATGAAATCCCTTTTTCTTTAAATCATTACTCAATCAAAGGCCTAAACGTCATCCTCCTATCTAGCCATAATTAGGCTCTTCCTGAATCAACTACAGACTACCTGTTGGTCCACTCTCATATCTGTATTTTATTTAACGCCTCTTAGTTTATGTCATTTGTCTTAACTTACCTCTCGTACGGGATCCTTATGTATCAAGTGTTCATTCCCACTTATTTATCAATATCATCGAGTGCAAAACCCTTATTGATTCTCCCCGGTGTCATGCTTGCATAATGTTCTGGAGTCATATTATATCTGTAGGATCTGAATAAATGCAATATCATTCCTTTTACCTTTTTACCACATTCTTCCTTTACCATTCAATAGTTACCTCTTCATCTTTGGTATTTTTTTTCACATCTTCATTCATATATTATTCACCTTGCGGTAACCCTTCTATGCCAGGGATAATTGAATTTCTTACGCACAAGGGTGACAAATGGTGTAACTGGAACATTTAGTCCCCTAAGATTAACTCTGCTCATAGTTCTTGCTTTAGGGAAGTGTCTTCGTGAATGAACTTTAAAGGTTATTCTTTTATTTTTCATTCTATTATTGTCGAAACACAATCTATGAAACGATGCTGACTATTACCAATTCCTTCGATCCCTTATTCATGTTCGATTTTTTTTCTTGTTTACTATACCATACTAATTTCTATTACTCGGGGGTTTGTCTTTTCCTTCTGGTACTCACGTTGGACTCAACAACTGATTTCTTGAAATGAGGATATAACTTTAGGGCTTATACTTTTATTGTCTCAAGGCATGTCTCTTCTTGTCTTTTCCTTCACTTGACTATAGACTCTGCCATCCTATCATATTTTGATTTACTGTTATCACTCATTTATCACATCTTACTCATAATGCTTCATTTACTCTCTTCTTATTCTCCTGCTAATATCTCTGTCTATCACCTTATTCTAAAAACTTCAACAAAACAGCCTTTCGCTTTTAGATCCCCTTGCACCATCTCATTGGCTCTTAGGTCGACTAACATTCTCTCTTTACTAGGGGTAGGTGTCATCCTAAGGTAAATATTCATCCCTTCTAGGAATCTAGTGCCTATCTTCTGAACTTTCTGAACATTCTAGGATTCATATCCGACTGTATTATTCTAGAGTGCACCATCTGGCTATCTCCCAATGAGAACTATTACCATGTCCTACACTACCCTTCAAAAATGTTAGATAATGATAACAATCCATCAACAATTTTGGGTTACTCTAACCTCAACTGGATCCTGATATCCTATCCTTCTCTTAAATTATATATGTTAGCTCTCCTAGGGCATAATTGAGATTGGTATGGTCAGTTGTATATATCTCTGTTACTGTTGAAAGTAACTTAAAATACTTATATTCCTCTGCCTGAATTATAAATACTGATAATCGTTATTAACTAGTTACCTCGTACCCTTCTTCATCTTGCTTCTTTTACTTGCCAAAACTTGTATCTACCTTCTGATTCTCTTATTTCTTTTTACCATATAGGTGGATAGATATTCTTGCGTTAGAGCTCCTTATCAATAAACTTACACATCTTAGTACACATATGATCAGCTGAAGACCTCACATTTACTCATCATAAACATGATGCAAAATTGTGTTCCTCTGACTCAACTCTTTCACAGCCACATTCAATCTCTTACCAACTGTCTTTCTAGATGTAGGCATCATTGTATTATGAATAATAGAATTTAGGAGTTTGATTTCTTACAACTGAGACCTACCACACGATATAGAGTAAGAAGAAAGAGTGACAGTCCTAAATGCCCTGTAGCCTCCTGCTTATAAGTGTGGTGCACAACACACCCATAAACAAGACTCTACTAGACACGACTTGTAGACTCCCTAGGAGAAAACGACTCTGATACCACTTTTTTCACGACCCAAATCAGAGGGCTGCGACGGGATCCGGGTACTTTACTCAAGAGTACCAATGTAACATATCTTTCTTATCGTACTATCATGGGTAAATTGTGCCAAAAAGGTCATCATGACATAGCCAAAATAAAATATAAGGGAATTCTAGACATAGGATGACCTAACATGATATAGAAACTAATACATGTGACATACGGGCCTATAAGGCCGACATGATCATTTGTAAACTCAAAACATAGGTCGACAAGGCCATACAAGTATCCATATACCTGACATCTGTCTACAAGTCTCTAAGAGTATATAAACATCATAAAGGTCGGGACAGGGCCCCGCCATACCAATCAATACATGTCCAAATCATATTGACCAAATAGGCAACTCCGGATAAACTGGAATGCATCAACACTTTCCGCTAAGCTGATAGCCTACTAGGAGGACTGTCAACCAGTGCATCGAGACCTGTAGGCATGAAATGCAACGTCCCCAGGTAAAAGGGACGTCAGTACGAATAAAGTACCGAGTATGTAAGGCAGGAAAGCATAAATATGAACAATAATGTAAATAGAGTAGAGAAGATACAAACTGTAGCATCTAAGTGCCTCTGAGAGACACTGACATGAAATGCGTGATACATATATATACATAATCTTTTAAAAACATACGCCTCTGTGGGCATCATCATCATCATATCATACCCGTCCTCGAAGAGGACTCGGTAAAAACGTACCCGGCCATCATAAGGCTCGGTAGAATCATACCCGACCACGTGGAGCTCGGTAAACCCAACTGATCAGTGGTTGCACAATAGGTGTCGTATCCGGACGACTATAGCGCGACTCAGTAGAGTAAAGTAGATACATATATAATACATGTTGGACTCATGGAATCACGTTCTAAACCTTTCGGAGTGACGTAAGGTCATTGCACCTTCGACTAACATTATGGACATCATACCATCAATATGAACTTCACTAGGATTCAAGGATCATACATACTTTCTTAGGATAACTTTATAAGAAAAGAACAACATAGCGTATTGTGTACGTTTGTTTCACTTTAGATCATGCCAAAAGAAAAAGTAAGTGCCTTAACATACTTTTGTAATCTTCTCTCCAATCGTTAACCAAGCTCAATATGATCTTCTTACGTCTACAATGAGTAACCCGACTTCGTCGTCATCATATAAGCATTGTAACTCTCATATTTCAACACCAATATTCTACAAAAAAACGGAAAACACCTTCCCTATTTTAACTACAGCCCATATGTTACCAAAAGTCACAAAACAGCCCAAACAACAACCATATAATTCATAATAAGCTCTCCGATTAGTTCAACAATCATTTTGAGCGACAAGCTCGATTGGAATCCGTATAACCCATATAATCCCTTATAGACTTCCTACATTAATTTAAAAATATTATTAATATAATAATGAAGTAATTCATCAATAATTCCATCCTTATACCATATATTTATAACAAAGGAAACAATCCACCACTCTAACTTTTTTCAGTTAGCATCTTTATTCATTAGTTCATGTCTAGTCCGACCATTTAACTTAATCAACATCAAGATAAACTTAAGCACCTGAAATAACACAATACACATACCTCCTACAGTAGCTTAAAGTTAAAATTCAAGTTATATTTAGCTTACAACAACCCTCAATGGCAATACAACACCATAGAAGTGACTTAAGCTAATCCAAGTATTATCTTGTAGTTTATTATCCTAACAACTTAACCAACATACAAGAAAGCTTAAGCACAATTAATAGGATATTATACTCACCATAACCAGTAGCAAAAACTTTAAAGTTAAGCAAAACACAACCCACAGCTATCCTCAATGACAACACAACCTCAAAGAGGTGTTATTCTTCACTAGAACTAACTTTTGATGTTGAAATATGGTGTAATCAATTTGCAAGACTTGAAATAACCTAGGGTTGATATGAAAATCATAGGAGAGTATTTTACAGAACATAAACCACTTAAAACAACCTCCCACACGAGCTAGAACCACCCAAAAATCAGCAACAACAAGAAGAACAAGAAACTTACTAGCGCAATGGTATTCTCGACACTTGATTTGTGTTGTTTGCCCTTTGTTTGGGTCTTGGATCATGAGAGAATCTTTAGAGAGTGTTTTTAGGTTTATAGGGTCTTAAGATACTTAAAATGAACGAGTTAAAACGGGTTTGAGGCTTCTTATATATATCAACATATCTAAACCGCCTACGTGGGTCCCATAGAGAGCTGCTTGGCGCAGTCTCGCTAAAACGCGAATATCTCTCTACTCCGACGTCGTATAGACGAAGGTTTAATGCGTTGGAAACTAGACTCATAGATATTCAATTTGGTAGGTTGATCATCCAATAATTCCAAGTATACTAGGAGAAAAGCTCAGTTACATTTGACCTAATTTTTAGTACATTATGAATGTAACTTGTGAAGACTTTTGCCAACTTTTGTTCCACAACTTGCTTGATTTCAAAATGTAGCACATGACTATCATACGACAAAAATAACTCATAGTATAACCTCCATATCATGTTAAGAACCATAGTCTCACCCTAAAGTACATGTTATAACATTTCAAACTTGTCGACTTTCGACGAAACTTATTTTCTTCAATTGGTTTAGCTTCTAAGATTTCCAACCCTCTTGGTACTCGTTATTCATGATCTTAAATATTTGTAACCTCCAAGGTAACATGATTAACTTACGTTATATACTTCTAAATATAATCTTATTTCTGAGCTTACATCAATTGACTTATGACGTACTCTCATGTACGAAAAAATGAGGTGTAACAAATTCTATTATAATATAGCTAGGTAAAAATCACATATCATAATTATGACAACATGGAATGGTAACTTTAAAATTTCACCGATTATAGCAACAGTAACAAAAGTTATATCTATTTCTAATAAATATAATATATATTTATCGATATTCTGCACTCATGGATGAATCAGGCATTTACTGATAAAAAAAAGGGTAGTTCGGTATACTTAGCTGCGTTATGTGCGGGGTCCGGAAAAAGACCGGACCACAAGAATCTATTATATGCAACTTTACCCTATATTTTTGCAAGAGGCTATTTCCACGGCTCGAGCCCGTGATCTCCTGGTCACAAGACTTACCATTTACTTATAAGACTTCATATTTTTTAAGCTTGTTTTATGAAGAACAAACGTGAGTTGCCATGTAGCTATTACATTATTTTAAATAGTATTGGGAGGTTAAAACAAATTTTTAGCCACATTATTTTACACCAACATAATAATCTAGGTTACTTGTTAAAAGTTTAATTTAATAAGCAATAGTTACCTTGCAAAATAAATTAATAGTATGTTTATAAAAAGATAAAACAATTGACAATTGAACGGTAATTCTTCTGCTTAAGTAAACTCATGATGATTCGAAGTATATCCCGCTTAAAAGTCTCTTCGATTCAAATATTAGTGCTAATATTTTCTATCGAGCTTTAGCGTGTGCATGTTTTCTCTAAGTCCATCGATATAAACTTATGATGGTGCTAATTAATAGAGGAATAGCTCCTGACGTCTTACTTCTTAATTGCATATAGCAAAATCAGTGATAACCCCACATAATGCTATATTTGTCTGTCTCCGGTAAAAACCCTACAAGACCGTTCTTTAATGCTTGAACTAACAAGGGTTCATCATATAGTGTTTGGATGAGATAGGATTGTTCCAAACTTGTTCATTTTGGTGGAATTTTCCAAGTACTGGAATTTTCTAGTGCCGTAAACGTTTTGACGTTGGAATTAAAAGTTTCAAATGCTGAAAATTGCATAATAATCATATTTATAGGTAGTGAAAAAAAGAATTATCACACCTTTTAATGAAAGATGCATCCCTTAGAAATGGATGACACCTTTTCCAATATTATTTGGTTTTTTATTTAATTATTAATGTTATTAAATATAAAATTATATTACTAAAGGATATTTTAGTCTTTTAACTTTCTAGTTTAGAGCTTCCCACTTTTAATTTAATATATAGAGATAGATAAATAAGCATTTTCAACCAAATATTCACAAACAATTCATAATCATTACACATTACAACAAGATATATTTTTCTAATTTTTACAATCATTTTTTTTTATTTCTTGTATTTTCCAAGTGATATTACTTCACTTAACAATTTATTTTTTCCGTATTATTTTTAAAATGGCTATACAGTGTCTTTTTTCCAAAAATGTTACATTTTTGGTGACTAACTTATTTTATTAATCATCAAAAATCAATTACAAAGCCATAACAAAGCTGACACAACTTGCTATCAGAACTGGTCCAAAATTTTTAGTTGCAGCGCACGGAACATCCAAAACTTTTAGTTAGTTTTTAATTTACCCATTGATAACTACCACAAATAGGTAATCTTGAAAAGTTCCAAATTTTGGCAATAGGAATATTTGTTTTTTATTGATTCATGCAACGGAAAAATTTTACTTGTGAGATTACACTGAATATGCTGTTGTTGTATGCTTCCGAGTTACAAGCGCATTCGAATATTTGAAAAAGGACTAACTAAAGTCTAATAGGACCCAATCAATATTATCTATAGTAGAAGACAATTGACCAGATCTGAGGGAAGAACAAAGAAAAACTAAGAGTTAAGAAATTGAATTTGAGGATTTTCACGTTAGTTAATTAAGTTAAATTTTACTCCCCATTCTCAACTTGACTAAAATTCAAAATTTATGTCGAGACATGTTTATTTATTTATTTTTTTTAAATTTAAAAGTTTAGAGATTCAATATTATGTAAGAAGTACTTTTCATTACATTGTCTAATATGGGTACAAACACAAAAGATATCAATATGACTTAAGGTAACTGTGTAGTAAAAGAAAATATTAAAGTAATGGTTTGTACCGTCAAATTGATAGAGTAAAAATCACATTAAAGTTGTCAAATGTGACGAAACAATTGGGGGTTTTAACCCGTAGAGTGTATAACATATTCTTTGGCTCTTTGAGCTCCACAAGTAACACCAACAACAAAAAACAAAAATCAAACTTATTGTAGGTGAAAAGAAAAAAAAATTGATTCATCTGTCTCAGATATCCTTTTTGAAGCTCACTCCGGTTGACGGGAGCCATTTGTCACCTTGAATGAATTTCTGAACAGAAAACTTGTTAGCTTCTTTACTAGTAATATTCAATTTCAATCCTTTCCAGTTGACTCTATTTTTGGTCACAGCCCCAGGGCCAAAGTTTCTATATTCAGCGTAGAAAATAGTGTCTGGTGCTGTAGTACCCACCCAAGGCAACCACCCTGTAGGATCAATAAAGCTAGCCATTGTTGTATGCATAATAACGGTTGTTGAATAGTTCTTCCATGGCCTACCCAAGAAAGTACTAACTCCAGTGAGATTTGCTGAGGGCCAAATTGTGCAATTTTGAATAGAAATGCCAGTGTTTTGATTAGGGTCGATCTTGCCTTGAGCTGTGATAGTGTTCTTTTGGCCAGGCATTGGTTTCTTGGGAAGTATGTTACAGTTTTGGAACACAACTGCTGAATTACCAAATATGAAGTCAACTGTGCCATAGATATTGCATTCTCTGTAGAATTGGCGATTGGAGTGTGGGTATAGTGTGTCTTGGTAAGCATCGAATTTGCAGCGGTAAAAGACCGAGAGATCAGCAGTTGACATTAGAGCCACGGCTTGATGCTTGGCTGCACCTGCTGTGTTGCGGAACCCCATGTCACGAGCTATGAATCCCTTGCCAAACACAGCTGCGTAGGAAGAAAAATGGAAAAACAATTAGACTTAAATATAATAAGTACACCTTAATCCCAAATAAGTTGAATTTCTACATAAGTTGGGGTCTACATGATAAATAAATGGACATTGAACCTCAACATCAAAAGTTAGATTATGATGTTAGAACTGTCAAAGACTATATAGGGAGAACCCCCATCCCCAATTTATTTATGGGACTCACACCCCTTTGCACGCCCACGACTGAACATCTAGACCATTGATGTGGACAGTGTTGTGGGGCCATCATAAAGTAAATTAGGATGAACCTGTGCTATATAATACTACGATAAAGAAATAAACCTTGAACCTAACTCAACCACAAAAATTAGATCTTGAGGTGAGGATTGTCTAAGGCTATATAAGGAAACTTATTTATATTTTTCCTTCCGACGTGGGACTCAACATGCTATATGAGCATGAATCCTTAATTCTGCAATTTTTGCATCGAATACTTGTTCAACCTATAAAGGGTAACCCAGTGCACTATGCTCCCGCTTTGCGCGGAGTTCGAGGAAGGGCTAGACCACAAGAGTCTGTTGTACACAGCCTTACCCTACATTTCTGAAAGAAGATGTTTCCAGTGCTTGAAAAACGAAATTTATGTCCCCCAAAAAAAATGTTACGCACCTTTACAACAACGGGTGCTAGTTGTATTCAACGCTGCCTACTTCTGTAGTTAAATTTCTTTAAATTATAATTGTAGTCGAAGGGGGGTGCGTAGCAACAAAGAAAAAGAAAATACAAACCATGCGAGTGTCAACTCAGTAAATGAAGCTCTGAGGTGCATAACAAGAGATGTATAGACAAAGAGTCCTATTGTTCTAATAACAATATGAAGCCTTAGTGCATTCAATTATTAACTTGCATGCATGTCGCCTAGGATTATTTAAAAGTGGTAGGAACCTTGCCAATACATATGTTTCATGCAAAATTTGAACCAAGAAACTTACCAAAAGTGGCAGTTTGAAAAGTGGGAGTGCCATCTACAAAGTTGAGAGAGCCAGAAACAATGGTTGCATCCATGCCATCACCAATCATCATTACATTCCATTTCTTCTTCTCAACCCTAACATTCTCAACATAAACACCCTTTTTCACATAAATCACAAACCTCTTGTCACTCTTCTCAGGCACATCCTTAAGAGCCTCACTAATAGTAATAAAATCCCCAGAGCCATCTTTAGCCACCACAGCATCAACTTTGGTCGAATTTTTTCCTTTTGAAGATTGAAGCAATTTCCTATCGTTTGAACCCATCCAGCTTGGAAAATCTCCATCAAAATTCATCAAACGACGTCTTCTCCCGATTCCACCCAAGGAATCCATTGAGTCAATAGAATTTTGAATTGATTGATCAATGTTATCAATAATAGCCAAACTGTTACTAGTATATTCGCCCGAATTCTTAAAATTATGGGAAGCAATACTAGCAAAAGCATAAGTAGCATTCCCAAAACCATCAATGCATGTTTGTTGGTAAGTTCCAGCTGCACTTAGCCTTGTTTTGAGATCAGAAAACGCCTCGGAAAACGACTTGTTTGGGATCGAAAGAGATTCATTTAGGCTATCTAGTGAAAGTGAAATAAGATCATGACAACTTCCCAAGGCCTTAACAGCCATAGGGTCAGAAATATTCTTCAATTCTGGCATATTGAAGAAGTCATCTGAAGCTCTTGACAATTCGTCGATAGCAACTTGGACGGATAATTTGTAAATATCTTGAGGTTTAAGGTTGTTTGATTTGGCTAGAGGACCAATACTATTGTAACAAGCTTGAGGGTATAAGGTTATGTCACAAACAGCTTTGATGGCTGTGGAAAAAGACTTGGATTGGTTGCCTGAATCACCATTATTTTTGCCAAGAGTTATTCCAACTACAGCAGCCACGATACAACCAACAAGAACTATGGAAGAAATGGCAATAATACTGATTCTTTTGATTGTTTTTTTGCGAGCAGCCACACTTTCTCGATCATTTTCATTAGGAAGGGCCATTTTTTGAGTACTTTTTTTTTCCCTTCTCCTTTTTGATTGTTTCCTAAATAAGGGAATTGGGAAGGGAAGTATTTATATAAGATGGGTTTATGTTTTACGTGCAAGGCATAAGTGTTATCTTAGGGAGTTAAGAGCTATGAAGAAGACGAATGTGCTAGTCATGTCTTCTTTTGTTATGGACCAGTTCAGCTCTAGGAATTTATAAAGGGCGTGACATACTACATTGTTATGAAAAAAGCGAGGAGACTATTCTCTGGCCTGGGTGAGGTGGGATTCGGGGTGGTGTGCAGGGGCGACGCTGCTGAAGGGTGGTCAACTAACCGCCCATCGTCGAAAAATTATATTGTGTTTATAAATAAAGTATTAGGTTTTAGAGGTATATATAATATATATATTGAACACTTTTTATCGAATATTCTTTTTTACTTCTTTCAAATTTGAATACTTTTAAGGAAATTTCTGACTTCGCCAGGTGTGGGGAGGGTGTTTGACAAAATGTCGTTTGTAACTTAACTTATTTATTATAGTATTATATTACTTACTTTATGTTGTAGATTATTAATTAATGCTTACTAAATAGAGTTAGTTGTAATTACTTTTTAAGAAATATGATAGTACTCACTCCAGTTCAAAATAAGTGATTTTTTGACTGTTTTCACCGAGATTATGGAATCCCCTTTTTAACATTAATTAGCAATAAAATTGACCATATTAACCTTTATTATCTTACCTAAATACTCCAAACACATACTTCAACACTATTTACTCCAATGATAATGTAGAAAAAAAACAATTAATTCATTCTTGAAATCAGGAAAAATCACATATTTTGGACCACAAAAAAAAGACAAAAAAATTACTTATTGTGGACCGAAGGAAGTATAAATTATTGTTACACGGCCAATATATGGATTTTCAACTCATAGAAAAATATAAGAAAAGGACTGAGTATAAAAGTAGAATATGCAGGGATAGAACAGAAGCAAGAAAAATTTAGGAAAAATGGATGCATTTTCTGTTATATTAACAAATTAAAGTAGTAGCAGGCATTGAGGTAACCGCGTTGCCGTGTTAGCGGTTTCCACAATAGCAATTGATACTATTTCAAATTGTTCTTTTTTTCCTTTTGAATCTGACCAAATCCAAGAAGATACTCCGTCTTCTTTTCTTTTTTTTCTTCCTTTTCCCCCCCTCTATATATGTAATTATATATAGAGAGAATCAGAGAAGAAAGAATTTGATAGTGAGTAGTTTACCTCATTTTTTAACAATATTTGGGTTTTATCTTCTTTTTTTTCCGGAGAGAAAAAGCAACACATTTATCATAATTAATTTTTTAAAAACAAAAGTATATATTTTCGGATTTTTCTTTATGGGAAAAAAGATCATCAGAAAATGATACTGAACTTCCCATGAATTAAATTAACTCATTCCTTTCCATATCCACTATGTAGACTTTCGGAGTTACATAATACCGGGAAAGAAATTGTCAGATACAAGCTTCATCTGCTACGTACTTGTGTGAGTTGAACCTCTTTAATAGTGTAATATGCGACGTTACATTTTTTGATATTTTTGTAATTTTTTTTTTTTTTGAATGTATGTCAATTAACCGAATCACCTTAAGTTTTTATATTTCACATTTTCTCTTTTGCCTTTTGATTTTATCATCGAGATTATTTTATTAGCTTTTTCAAGATACATTATTATGTCAATCCTTAAACGCTCCTCAACTCAAATAATCATTTATTTCTTAAACGAAATTACTTACAGACATGATATGTAGCAATCTCAAATAAGTAGCAGCAGAATACCTCACCTGATGTTTTATACGTCAATACCACACAAGAGGGGGGATGGGTGATTTGTGTGGTGTCCAATTTTCGAGTGATATCGTTATAGAAAAACCAGGTTCTTCTAGGTGTTCCAACTTCTACAGTTTGCGGAATAATAATTGCAGAAATAAAAGAACACAAGAATTTTACGTAGAAAACACCTGGCTCAAAAGGTGAAAAAACCACAACCTACTTCCCAGTAGGATTTTCCCAAACTCTTCACTATGTCAATGAGCCAAACAACATTTACAAAATAAACTTTTTGTAAACCTAAGGACTAACTCTAATCCCCTTGTGGCAAACTAGCCTCTAGCTAATTGCGACAAGCTTCAACTTAACTCTAACTCGTATACTGTGTACTATAACAATTGCTTCTAGATAAAGCTGAAAGATACAATTTGTAATCACTTACTACAAACAACTAGACTCAAAAGATAACAGATGAAACTGGCTCTTCGAGCTGGTTCAAGTAGCTCCAGATTCGCTCTCTCCAATTTGGCTCGAACTGCTTGCAAAATTTCTTCACGAATTTTGCTCTCAATTCTTGATAAATTTCTGCTTTTGTGCGTCTCTTTACAATAAGAACATTCTGTAATATATATATAGGATTTAGTAAATAAGAAAATAACTAGAATCCTAATGCTACTCTTCCTTGGTGAAAGAGTTCTAGTCAAACTCAACTCCTAAATCCTTCCTTATCTTAGATTCTGTTCTTATTGAATAAGGAGTCCTTCTCCATTTTCGTTTTTGCAATCTTTTTGATCAGAAGATATCTCAATTTCATCAAAATACATTTATCTCCTGCATGTGCATCTCATGTGCCTTTGAATCTGCTCGTCTATATCACCTGTGATGGACCTGGTTCATCTCTGAGTTCCTTTGTCAATCTTCAAAACTATTTCCTTTCTTGGGTCAACATCACCGCACTATTTCTTTGTGGTAATGACTGTGAACATAATTATATATGTATAAAATTGTTAGATAAGAATATTATTGCATGCTTACTAGTTTCTTTGGGACTATTTACTTAACGAGTGTCGACTTGGCAAGTTTAGTGGAAGAAAGTTTTAAAGTAACGGTTGCAAAGGTAATTTGATAGAGAAAAAGAAAGATTGATGTGTATAATATCAGTAATGATGAATTTAATTTTTTAAAATTATAGAAGTTATTCATAAAATAAAATGACGTCAAGCATTTTAGATTTAATCAAATTAAAACTCAACTGTAATGACATAACATTACGTTTATTGGCAGACGCATACCATTGAAATCGTATGAAGCAGAATTAATATATAGGCGAAAGTGACTTGCATGTTTATTAAAGATTTTGGAATATTTGACTTTGACCAATAAATTATTTTTGCAATTTAGCAAAGCAATCAATAACTAGTTGCCGGTTAGAGTTTACAAAAGAAACAATAACGACTTTTCGAGTTTGATAAACTATCAGTATATATATATTCCTTCTTATTTTTCATATTGCATCTTGTTTCTGATCAAATAAAATGAAGAAAAAAGTCTTCTTTTAAAAAAGTCAAAATTAAAGTAACAATGCTGCCAAGGATGTGATAGCTGACAGTACATGCAAAGCGAGGGATTTCAATTGCTAACAACAATAACAATAACAAATTCAGTAATAATTTATACATGGGGCCTCGCTTCAATTGCTAAGATTTGTAATTATATTGTGGCATCACCTCCATCATTTCTAGGATATGAGAACTCAATTAAGTAGTTAAGCTAGTCTTTTACGGATGCATATGCTGTATCAAAGACATGTGAAGAGAAAACAAAAGGTACTAGTACTAGGAAACTTTGGCTTCTTTCACGAATTCACGTACTGAAAAGAACGATTGATAAAAACTGTGGCTCTTGGCAGTTTGGATATATAAGAGAACTCAGCCTTAATTTATGAGCTACAATATAGACCATTAATATCCTTTACGTGTAGTTTTGTAGTCTCACCGTTTAATAAAGTTTCATACAAATGCAAGTGAATAATGTGAATTTGTCATCTTCAATGATGAGAGGTACCTTTCAATTTTCTAATAACTAACGGTCAGTTCTCCTATTACCAAAATATTTTGTAAAAGGTAAGTGCCAGTTTTTCGTTTACCAACAATGCACGGAAAGTCCGAGTATGGTTAGAATTGAAAACGAACTTGTGGTTAAACTAGGTTTGAACTTATAGTAAAATGAAATTTGATTTGAAGTTACCTTAATCTTGATCACTTAGACAAGGTCTCAACTCTCAATTTACTTGAATATATTTCATCTTCATGTGTTACATGTTCCCTTCCAGGAATTGAATTATGGCATGACTATTCGCTAAATCTGCAGGGCAATTTCAGAATTTAAGCCAATTTATGATATTTAATTTGAGTGAATAGCGTCTAGGAGTTAGGACCTACCCGTAAAGAACATGCAGCAGCAATTCAACTAAAGTGATCAGTAGATATTAAAAATCTCGGCTAAGATCTTGTAACATAAACCGGATTAGAGAATAGAACAGGGAACAAAATAGTCTGAGACATTTTCAGTTTGAGGAAAATAGAGAAAGAAAGTTGGATAGTGGAGTATAGTTGTTTAACCAAAGAACCGGATTCTCGGTCAAAGCTTTTTCTTCGAAGTACTCGGGCTACTGATAATCAAGAAATTTGATATTCTCCCAAAAATAATAAAGGAAATAAGAATAGAAAAATAGCAGAGTAATTAATAGAAAGTACAATAAAGTAAGTATATTCCAATAGTGATTAGAATGTGTCCATACAAATAACATTGTTTTCCCTTTTATAGGGATCTTCTAGTACAACGTCTAATCCTCTTAATGATTGAGTCATAATGATCATTAATATCATTAATGAAACATTTATAATTGGTAATCGTAACTGTTTCGTAAAGATTCCGTAACGTTTGAGCTTATTAAGTGAAGATCTATGAATCTGCCCCCTTTTTCTGTCTCGGTTCATCTCGCCAGTGTCTCTGCAATTCTTTAAAAAGACTCGAGCACCCGTTTCTAGTCATCTCGGGGGTGATTGGCTTGTATCTATTTAGCTTTGTATCTCTTTCTAAGTATCCATCCAGCTGTTGTTCTTCTATTGATCCACGTGACTTGCCATGTCAGCCACTTAATTAATTCCACGTGTAATATCTATTTTTACCAATACAGATAGTCCCCCCACTTACCAATTATTCAACAATTGAATATTTGGGAAGTAGATCTTTTATTTAAGGTGGGAACTTTTTGCCGCCGTTTCATTCGTGCCATTGTATCTTCTTCTGAACCAATTTATCGCTTGTCACTTCCATTTAATGCATGTGCTACGTGGCAGTCACCGATTGACTCTGCAACTCTTCAGCGGGTTTTAGGGCTTTTTGTGGCTGCATCAGTCACGAAGTGACAGTTTTCATAATGACGTTCACATCATTACTTGCTTTATTTGACGGTTGCCTCTGCATATAAATACATCCTTTGCCTTTTGTTTTACGAAAAACTTTTTCTTTCACAACTTACTCGTATTTCTTTCTCATACAATTGTGTCTTCTTCAAATCCTGATCCCAGAAAAGCTGTAATTGTAGATGAACTTCCCCCTTCTTCTGCTCTTATTCAGAGTAAGAGAGGTGGTAGGCTACGATCTTTAGGATCAATGTCTATTCGTGGATCCTCTTCTCAACCCAATATTACTCCCCCATCATCTTCTAGGACTAATATTACTCCCCCATCATCTTCTAGGATTAGGGCTTCATCATCGCATAAATCTTCCGCTAAAAGTAGAGACCCTAGTGAACCTCTTCGTGAACCTACAGTAGACGAAATCATCCCCGCTGAAATTTCTTTTGTCACTGATAGTGAGTTAATTAATATTTAGGTCACATCCATGACTTCTCACGATCGTGCTGATGTTTACCCTTCTCAGATCACTGAAGGCTTAATTTCTCTTGTACGTAAAGATTGTTATTGGAGACCTGACTTCCCCATTCTAGTTCGCAATGAAAATAAGAGGATCACTTCCTTTAAAACTGGTTTTTCTTTGGTGTATACATATCCTTTCACTTTAGGTTTTAAGCCACCTATCGATCCAGTCATTATTGAGTTTTATCGTTTCTTTGATGTGTGTTTAGGACAAATTGTCCTATCATATGGAGGGCTGTGGCATGCCTTAGGTATTTAACAAATCTGTATTTTTTACCCTTCACCTCATACCATTTGATCTATCTTTACTCTCCCAAACTATTCCGTCATGGGATTTTTACTCTCATGGCGAGGAGTAAAAGAGTTCTGGTCAGTCCCGAAGACGATAGAGATCGTGGATGGTATGCTAGATTTATTGCCGCTCCTACTAATGGATTAGTATGTGAAGAGAATATGCCCTTCCTTGAGAAGTGGAACTTTGCACGTAAGTTTTTATTTTTCTTCTTTTTATAAAGAATATACGTTCTCGTAACTGTTTTACTTTCCTTTTTCAGCAACCATAAGAACCATTGAGGAGAGTCCTGGGTTTCATGGTTGGGTAGGAAAATTGTTAGTAGTTGTTCCGATAGAAGAAAGGTCTTGGAGGTACCTTTCAAATAGATTTGGATGGAAAGTGAAAACTCATTGTAATCTTCTTTTTCACTCTCTCCCTCACCTCTATATTCTCTTTGGAGCTTATTGACCCTTTTCTTTACTAGGATTTCCTGTTCGAGGTGTTACTGCTGCTTCAATCACTACTTCAAGGCTCTCCTTATCAAAGGCTCAAGAGATAATCTTGGGTTCTTCACCAAAAAGAAAGGCCGATAGGCCACATAACTCTGAGGATGAAGAAGAACAAGAAGAAGGCTCGTTGGTTCGAAAGCCACGATCTAGGAGACGAGTTGTTTCTGATGATGAGTCTACTCTCCTTCCTAGTTCTATTCCCGCGCCTGAGCCTAATTGTGCCACTCTAGCGAGTTCTGATGAGGAAACACCTACTGCAACCCATGATTCAAGTGAACAGCTTTTCTCTCAAGGGTTTGTCGAAGAAAATATTTGCTCAATTTCTGAGGAAACGCCTCTTGCCTTTTTTTCCTGCGTCTGCTCTGATCGAAGCTCAATTGCCCATACCTGTTGCTGTCTTTACCGCTCCGCCTATGGATTTTTTTGACTTCCTCGACTTCCCCTATTGTAGTACCTTTTTATGTTGAAGTCGGCTCCTCTAGTAGTAGTAGGGCGATGAAACAAGTTACCATCAAAGTTCCTGCCAATGGTAACCTTTTGAAAAAATCAGGCCAAGCTGACATATGGTTAAAACCTTTGATATGCCCGGTCGAGAAGCCGAAGCTAGAAATTCATAGTTCCCTTACATGGATGAATGATATAGTGCATTCATCTTTGAAGGTACAAATCGTGTCTTTTTGTTTTTCATGATTTACCCTTTACTAGTATTATATTCTCCATTTTATTGTGCAGATCAATCTCATCGGTACGGAGATGATGAAAAGGATTATTCACACGGAGAAATTGATGAACGACTACCGCCCTGAGACAGACAATTAGAAAGAGCAGTTCGAGAGTCTTCAACTTGATATGGAAGTGCTAGTAGAAGAAAAATGTACCTTGGAGCAGCAGGTAAAGGTTATGGCAGCGAAAATGGCGATTGAAAAAGCTTTATCAAACCAGGCGGGCAAAGATAAAAATCTCCTTGAATCTTTGTTTGCTGAGCAACTTTCCCAGGATTCAGAGGAGATTAGGAGCTTCAAAGATTTTGTTGAATCAGAAGGAAACTTACTCTGGAGAGCTTGTTCAGATGCTCACACAAACTCAGGAGGATCTACGAGTCTCCACGGACAAAGTTAAATTCTTGGAGAAATATCTTGCCCCCCTGCAAGCTTCTTATGATGCAGCTTTGAGCGAGAAAGATGAATTACAAGCTGAGATTAAGCAATAGAAAAAAGATTACGAGGCTCTTGAGGATAAAGCATCCGTCGATGTTAGTTGGGATTTTCTGAGTACCCGCCTTGAAACATTAATGGAGGTAGGCCAGGAGAGCTTTGACTTAAAAGTTGAGATTGCAAAAACCAAAGAAACAATCGAAACGGCCCGACAGAGTCTAAGTTTTTCTTCACCCAAGGTTGATGTTTCCGAAGGTGATGAAATCATTCCTGGTGAAGCAATTTCTCAATCCTCCCCTGATCAAGCTGCTCTTCCTTCTAGTGATGAAGCCAATCCACCCCTCAGTGAAAGTGATGAAATTTGAAGTGTTCTTTGTGGTTTTTTATTTGGTGGAACAATTGGAGATTTACCCCCGGTCCTATTTGGGGGTGGAGTTTTTGGAAAATCCCCTGGTCCATTTTGGGGTTCTTTTGTATAAATCAAATAGGTCGGAACTAAGTTCATACTTAGTTTTAACCAGGTTATAATATCATATCTTAAGTTTTTCCTCAACATGTGTGATATTTTGTTTTGATTTTCTGTTCTACTCTTTTATTGTGCATTTAAAAAATGCTTCAGTTTTTTGTGTCTTTTTGAAACAAGCACGATTTATAAAAGAGGGCCTTTTTATGAATGACACTTAATGAAGAAGACGTCTCAACTTCATAATGGTGTAAATATACGAAAAAAGAAATAGGAATACACACATTTCTTTGAGTAGCTTTTTGAGGAAAGTTTTTGTATCATTCAAACTTTTATAATACTTTACATGTATTCAAGTATCATCTATGACTCTTTCGTAACGGTTTTCTTAACAATAGATTTGTAAAAAATTCAAGGGGTATAACTTATTACCCGTGACTAAATATTGCCTTTAACCTAAGCATTCATTTACATCAACGAGTGTGTTCTTTGAATCAGGCTTGTGTTTTTGGCTCTTGACTTCTGTATTGGTAAAAAAAGAGCTTCACACATGTAATAATTGTGATCACTCAGCAATCTATGTGGAATGAAAACATCTCAACTGTACGAGACTTCATGAAGAGGTACGAGGCAAAGATGCACGGAATAGCATACTCACGGGGTAATCAGATACGGGAATCTCAATCTAATTGAGAAGACAAAGAGACACGGTCAGAATGAATCCAAGCAGAATAAAGGGCAGATTCGGAGATCTTCAATTAATGAGACAAACGTTACATAATCTTCACGCAACAGTTACGATTAATCATTGTAACGTTACATTAATGCCATTATTAGTCATTAATGCTCAATCACTAAAAAGGGTAGATGTTATATTAAGAAATTCCCTATATAAGGGAGTAAAATATAACTTGTAAGGACACGTTCGAAATACTATTGCAATATACTTACTTTTTACGCATCTTACTACTTTCTATTTACGAAATTACTTACAATTATTAGCTTGTTCTTTGGTTATCAGAAACCGGTGTTCTTCTTAATATAGCTTTAGCAGAGAATCTAATTCTTTGGTTAAACAAATTGGTTCTGTTACCGGGAATCTGATAATCTCTGTTTCTTCTCAAACAACATTCTGAGAATTATGTCGAACTGTAATGACAACAAACAACAAAGGATTGGAACTCAGTTCCATCACCTTCAGGAACCCCACGGGGCTCAATGGAACCTTCCCCAGACAGATCCACGACTCAAAAAAATAATCACAACGCAAATGAACAAACAGGAGAACAAGATTAGGTGAAGCAAATGGTTGGTGAATATGCGACTCAAGCCTTACAAGCTTTCATGAGAGGACTACCAGCTGCATACCTACACCACCTCCTAACAACACTGTAACTGTGGAAAACCCACAATCCGGGTTAGCAAACTCAGGAAGTGGAGGCGCTCCAAATGAGTCCCTCGAAGCGAGACCAAGTATGTCCAATAATCCAGAATTACAATCTTTATTACTAACCTTGCAGAAACAGGGGAAGGAACAAAATGATCCAATCGAGCGAATTCCCGGAGTACCACCTGTCATCAAAGGAATTGACGTTGATACATATTCTCAACAACCTTGGAAGCCAAGTGCAGCACCCTTGCCTATCCCCAAGAAATTCAAAATGCCTGATATTCCTAAGTATGACGGGATAACCGATCCACGTGATCATGTAACTGCTTTTACCACTGGAGTAAAAGGCGACGACCTGACTAAACAATAAATTGAGTCAGTCCTAGTCAAGAAGTTCAGAGAAACACTCACCAAAGGAGCACTAACATGGTATTCTCTTCTACCTAAAAATTCCATTGGCTCTTTTGCTGAGCTTGCAGATTCTTTTATAAAAGCACATTCTGGTGCACAAAAAGTCGAAAAAAGAATGGAAGACATATTCAAAATAAAACAAGGAGACACGTAGTTTCTTCGTGAATTTGTAGACATGTTTCAACGAGAAAGAATGTTGCTACCAAGAGTACCTAACAATTGGGCAGCCATGGCATTTGCAAGCAATTTAAATGACAAAAGCTTAGAAGCCACGAGAAGACTCAAGGAAAGCTTGAGAGAATTCCCAGCCATGACATGGAACGATGTCTATAACATGTATAACACCAAGCTACAGATAGAAGAAGACACCATTGCCCAACCAAAAGCTGAAGATCGAACCAGTTCTAGACGCTCCAAACCAGAAAGGAGAACAGGTACGGCCCTTATATGGGACTTTCGGAACGAGAAACTTGTCCCAGGTTTGAAAACGCCCGGTCAGAATATAGACCATCAAATAGAGATACAGTCTCATCCTCATCAAGATCCAGAAAGGATCAGGATGAACGAAATAGAGGTAACACAAGAATTGGAGACCACAATTTCAATGTAAGTACTTCTGAACTAATTATAGTACTGAGAAATATGTGCGATAAAGTTCGATGGCCCAAAGAAATGAGGGCGAACCCAAGCAGAAGGAATCCAGACTTTTGGTGTGAATTCCATAACGATCATGGACACAGAACGTCAGATTGCAGATTATTGCAAGGTGAGGTAGAACAATTATTAAGACAGGGCTATCTAACAGAACTATTTAGTGAAAAAGGTAAACATGCAATATGAAGAACATGCAGGAGCCCCCAAAACCACCATCTCCAAAGCGAACAGTAAAGGTGATACATAGAGGAGAGGAGGTGAACAGAGTAATATGCAAAAGAACAACAAAATTCACAATTACACACGGAAGCGGATTTGTGAAGACGTGGAAGCAGACAGTATATCATTCGACGATGCAGATATCAACGGATTAATGCTTCCACACAATGACGCACTGGTAATATCCGTACTTATATATGACAGTAACGTAAAAAGAGTGTTGATTGATCCAGGTAGCTCAGTCAAAATCATTTTGTCAAGAGTTGTGGAAGAAATGCTAATGGAGGATCAAGTAATCCCAAAAGCACGAGCCTTATCTGGATTTGACAACTCTACGGTCATAACAAAACGGGAAATTGAGCTTAGCACCTGTGCAGCAGAAGTAGTAAAAAATACTAGATTCCAAGTCATTGATACTGATATGGCCTACAACGTAATCATGGGGAGACCATGGATCCATGACATGAAAGAAATACCATCTACCTTACATCAGGTAATTAAATTCCATTCCAAATGGGGAATTCAACAGATTCGAGGCGATCAGCAAACCTCAAGGAATATAAATTTCGTAGCATACTCAAACAAAAAAGAAGAAGCGGAAAAATCAAAAGACGAGGAAATTGCCCAAACAGGTACGAAAACAAATATTTCTCAAACAGATACGAAAGAGACTGTTATCCAAACAGGTACGGAAGAAGATAGCCACGAGAAGGTGAACCAAGTCACCACGGAAACATACGGACATGGATTCCAGACCTGATGTCATTCAGGAACCAGAAGAGGACGAGCATATCAAAAAAACTACAGAGGAGCTCGAAGCTGTTCCACTGCTCGAGCAGAAGCCCAAACAAAAATTTCACATAGGCACTAGGCTAATCCCCAGCAGAAGACGTAAGTTAATTGAATATTTAAAGGCTAATGCAGATTGCTTTACTTGATCCCATTCAGACATGACAGGTATTCCTCCAGAAGTGATGAATCATAAACTAAATGAAGATCCATCCTTCGTGCCTGTCAAGCAAAAGAAAAGAAAGCAAGGACCATTCAAAAACCAAGTGATCGACGAAGAGGGGGACTTATTGTTACAAAGTCATGCCTTTTGGCCTGAAAAATGCTGGAGCCACGTATCAAATGCTAGTGACCAAGATGTTCCAGGAACATCTGGGGAAGACAATGGAGGTATACATTGATGACATGCTGGTAAAATCAACACAAACGAAAGATCATTTCCAGCATCTTTCCATTACCTTCGAAATCCTACGTAGGTATAATATGAAACTGAATCCAGAAAAATGCGCCTTTGGCGTAGATACAGGTAAGTTCTTGGGTTTCCTTGTATCAAATAGAGGAATAGAAGTAAATCCTGCTCAAATTAAAGCTATTTATGACATACCCAATATACTTACGAGCAAGAAACAAGTTCAAAGATTAACAGGTAGAATTGCATCCTTAGGAAGATTTATCTCCAGGTCCTCGGAGAAGAGTTTTAAATTCTTTTCTGTTCTTAAAAAGCAGAATCAGTTCGAATAGACTGAAAAATGTCAACAGGCTCTCAAAGAACTGAAGGCCTATCTATCAAAACCCTCGTTGCTGTCTAAGCCAAAAGAGGGGGAAAGGTTGTATGTCTATCTTGCCGTTGCAGAAATTGCCGTAAGTGCAGTACTGGTAAGCGAAGACAAAGGTAAACAATCTCCAATTTATTATGTAACAAAGTCTTTATTAGATGCTAAAACTAGATATCCACATCTAGCAAAAATTAGCCTTAGCTTTAATAATGTCAGCTAGAAAGTTGAGACCATATTTTCAATGTCATCCAATCATTGTTGTGACCTCATATCCATTGAGAAATATTCTGCATAAACAAGAATTGTTAGGGAGATTAGCTAAATGGGCAATAGAGTTAACCGAGCATGACATAATATATCAACCTAGGACTGCAATAAAGTCTCAAATTTTAGCTGATTTTGTCGATGATTTTAATACTAGCATAATCCCTGAAGTGGAAAGAGAGTTACAACTATTTAACGGGGCTAATCCAGGAATATGGACCCTATTTACTGACGGCTCTTCTAATGTAAAATGAGCTAGCTTGGGAATTGTTTTAATATCACCTGGGTGAAAAGATACGACAAGCTATTAAATGTTATCCCATAACTAACAATGAAGTAGAGTACGAAGTTGTCATTGCAGGGCTTGAACTGGCACGAGAAGTCTCAATCGAGTAAATCGTGATCAAAAGTGACTCTCAATTAGTGGTGAACAAGATGCAGGGGACTTACACCGCTAGAGAGGCCCGAATGCAACAATATTTGGAAAAGGCACGAGACCTAGTAAGACAATTCCAGTTATGGAAAGTTATGAAAATACCTAGGGAGGAAAATGCAGAAGCGGATGCATTAGCTAACCTCGAAGCAGTTGCAGAAGTGACAAATAAAGACAATGCAATTGTCATACACCTATTTCATTCAGCAATCGACCAGGATACAAGTGAGGTAACATTTAAAAATTTAACCTGGGATTGGAGAAACGTTTTTTGCAGAATGGTACCGTACCCGAGGATAAGAATGCAGCTCAAGCGCTTCGCCGAAAAGATGCACGGTACTTCCTCATTCGTAATACTTTATACCGCAAAATGTTTGGAGGTCTCTTAGCTAAGTGCGTCGGACTCAATCAAATGGAGTTCATGATGAAGGAAGTACACGAAGGACACTACGGAAACCATTCAGGAGCAAGGTCCCTAGTCAAAACCCTAATCAGAGCAGGGTACTATTGGCCCAAAATGGAAGAAGAGGCTGAGAGTTTCATAGCTAAATGCGACAAATGCCAACGATTTGCTAACAACATGCATCAACCAGCAGAGCTACTTCACCCAGTGGTATCACCATGACTATTCATGAAGTGGGGCATGGACATAGTGGGACCCCTTCCCCCAGCTAAAGGAAAGGTACGGTTCTTACTCGTATTAACTGATTATTTCACAAAGTGGTTGGAGGTAGAAGCTTTTAAACAGGTGCGAGAAAAAGAAGTGAAGAGCTTCATATGACGAAACATAATATGCCGCTTTGGAACCCCGAAGGAAATCGTATGTGACAATGGTCTGCAATTCATAGTCTCACAAATCACAGAATTCTTCGAAAGTTGGCAAATCAAGAGAATCACTTCATCACCATATCACCCCGTGGCTAATGGGTAAGACGAGTCAGCAAACAAAGTCATTGTTAACAACCTAAAGAAATGGTTGGAAAAAGCCAAGGGAAACTGGCCTGATGAGCTACCGGCGGTATTATGGGCTTATAGAACTACTGCAAAAATAGCTACGGGAGAGACTCCATTCACTCTTGTTTGTGGTGCAGAAGCATTAATACTGGTGGAAATCAGCGAACCAAGCACAAGGTTCACAACAACAACGTAAGAAACAAACATCGACAAGTTGAGGACCAATCTGGATTTGCTCGAGCAAAGAAGAGAATCTGCACTAATACGTATGGAAGCCCAAAAACAAATTATAGAGCGATACTACAATAGAAAAGCTCACCTAAGATATTTCAAAATTGGGGACTTCGTTCTCAAGAAAGTCTTCCAATCAACGAAGGAAGCTGGTGCAGGAAAGCTAAATCCAAATTGGGAAGGACCTTACAAAGTCCGTGGCATTGCTGGAAAATGCGCTTATGAGCTGGAGGCTATGGACGGCAGAATCCTACCAACCAGTTGGAATGCCGTTCATTTTAAGACGTACTACTTCTGAGTAAAAGGAATACCCCCGGTCAGGTATCATTACGTTCGATTTTACTTTTGTACAGTTAAAATTATACTAACCATTTTAGATGATAGGCAAAAAGCTAACCCATCACCAGATGATGATATTAGACCTGCAAAGACACGAGGAAGTAACTGAATTCCCGGTCTAAGGTTATAAATTTCTGATGGACGTTTTAAAGGGTTAAGCATTCATCATCTAAAAACTATATACCTTAGAGTCCCGTATGTTTTTCCTTTTTAGGAAAAGAACCACAAGGAAGGAATAGTCAAGTGCTCGAGATTTCATTCTTCAAAGCTCAAACACTTGGGAGACTACACAGTATGGAAGGCAAAGATGAAGCAAAGAAGACTATCAAAAAGTCAAAGCTCGAGCCTGAAGATCCATCTTCCCAACAAGTCAAGTACTATGAGCAAAATCAAAGAGCCAAAGACTCAAAACACAAAGCTTGACTCAAAAACCTTCAAAAAACATATTCGTAAATATAAACGAATGTTTCAAAAAACATATTCGTAAATGTAAACGAGTGTTCAAGTTAAAGGCAGAATATTAGTTACAGGTAAAAAGCACATCTTTGTACTTACTCAAAAAACTGTTGTAAATAAAAACAGTTATGGATGAAAGATCACTATCCTTGTACTTATTTAGAAAACTGTTATAGACAAAAACAACTACGGATGAAAGATCATTATCCTTGTACTTATTCAAAAAACTGTTGTGAACGAAAATAGTTACAGATAAAAAAGCATTACCCTTGTATTCATGTAAAAAATACTGTTATCAATAAAAACAGTTATGGGTAAAAATTCATACCCTTATCTTTAAAAAATGTTATAAACAAAAACAATTATTCCATTGTACTAATTCGAAAAAACTGTTGCAAAAGAAAAACAGTTACGAGTACAAGTTCATATCAAATCTGTTGAAAGAAAAAACAGTTACAAAATGAGTTATAGATGATATAAAAACACATGTGAAATGTTATGAAAGTTCGAAACAATACAAAAACTTTCTTCAAAATATTATTAAAGAAAAACGTGTGAAATTCCTATCTCTCTTTTGTATATTTACACCATTATGAAGTTGGGACATCTTCTTCATTAAGTGTCGATAAAAAAAGGGCCCTCTTTTATAAACCGTGCCTATTACGAAAAGGTATGAACAATCTAAGCATTTTTTATGCAAAGTCAAAACTCAGAGGTAAACCAAAAACCTCATAAATAAAGCATGCAAAAACTTAAGAGTGAAACAAAAACACTAAGAAAGCTAAAGTCATGCTAATATTGATATTAATATATTACGGAAAAATAAACTAAGTGTTAACTTAGTCTAAACCAGATTAATTTATACATTGATTGCCCCTAAGTTGTCAGTTGGGGACTTACAAAGGATCCAACTTTACTCCCGATAAGACTGGGGGTAACCACCATTGATAGAAATTAAAAAAAAGAAGAGAGAACTAAGTTCTTTAAACTTTTCCAGATGGGGGGTTGTCTTCACTGGCAAGAGGAGCAGCTTGAGATGGAGAGATATGAGCAGCAGGGACCTCAACCTTTGGTGAAGAGAGATTTTGACTTTGCTGAGACTTCTCAGTCGTCTCTTTGGTTTTAGCAATTTGGGCTTCCAAGTCAAAACCCTCTTGGCCCATTTTCGTCAATGTGTCAAGACGAGCGTTCAGATAAGCCAAACTAACATCGACAGTTTCTTTGTCTTCAAGAGCTTCATAATCCTTCTCCCACTGTTCAGCTTCAGCTCTTAACTCATCTATTTCAGCCATGGCAGCATCATGAGAGGTCTTTAAAGGAGCGAGGGATCTTTCCAGAAACTAGACCTTCTCCAAAGAATTACGGAGGTCTTCCTGGGTCTGAGTGAGCAGTTGAACAAGTTCACTAGAGTACACCTCCTTCTGGTCCAATAAAGCCTTCAGACTCCTAATCTCCTCTGTGGCACGGGAAAGCTGCTCTGCAAATGAAGATTATAAGACACTTTTGTCCTTGCCAGCTTGGTTCGAAGACGCCTTCTCAATGGCCAGTTTTGCTGCCATAACCCTAGCTTGCTGCTCCAAGGTACACTTTTCCTCCTCCACTGCCTCCATGTCAAGTTGTAGACTCTTGTACTGCTCCTTCCAATTATCATCCTCAATACGGAAATCCTTTGCTGCTTGCTCCATTTGAGAAACCCTCTTCATTAACTCTGTGCCTATAAGATTGATCTATATAAGAAGATAAATTAGATACGGGAAGTATATATATGAATGCATGTGAAAGGAGAGCAAATTTTACCTTTAAAGACGAGTGCACAATCTCATTCATCCAAGTGAGGGAGCTGTGGCTTTCCAGTTTAGATTTCTCAGTTGGGCCAATCAATGGTTTTAACCACACGTCAGCCTGACCGGACTTTTTCAAGAGGCTACCCGCTGCTGGAACCTCTATTATAACTTGCCTCATCTCCCCCCTGCTGGAAGACCCTACTTATATAACCCAAGGCACGAAAGTAGGGATAGATGAAGGAACTACGGGAAAAGTGGGCTGAGCAGCAGAAACAACCATGGGAACAGAAGCAGCAACGGGAGCGGGAATAACCATGGGAGCAGAAACAACAACAGGAGAAATTGAAGGAAGTTCCTTAGGAGCAGGAGGAGAGAAAACAGCAAGAGGGGCTTCGTCAGAAATGGTACCAAAACCTTCACGAAAAAGGAGATCAACGGAGTCACGAACACGAGAGGGAGTTGCATCCTCGGGGGCAGAAAGTTCGGATTCAGGCACGGGAGGGTCAACAACAGGTGCAGACTCATCGTCAGAGACCACCTTACTCCTACGTGACCTGTGGACCAGCGAACCCTCCTCTTCCTCCTCCTCCTCTAAGGTCCTGGACCCGCTTGCTTTTCTTTTCGATGAGGAGGAACCAACAATGTTCTCCTGGGCCTTTTCCAGGGACAACCTTGAAGCGGACACAGACGCAACAGAAATACCACGAGCAGCAAACCCTACCAAATGAAAGGGGTCAGGTAAAACTTAGAAGAAAAAAGAAGTAAAAAAAAAACTTCGCTCACCGTGGGTCTTAACCTTCCAGCCAAACCTCCCAGAGAGGTATTTCCACGAACGTTCTTCTAAAGGAGCAATCAACAATAGTTTTTCTACCCAATTCCGAAAATCGGAGACATTCTCAACGGTTCCCATGATTGCTGCAAAGAAAAGAAACAGTCACGGTACTGATAAAGTATCAAAAGCAAAGGAAATAAATGTGAGCAAAACTGTACTCATGTGCAAGATTCCACTTCTCAGGGAAGGTGAGATTTTCTTCACCTACTAAACCTGCAGTAGGGACAACAACATACCGAAGATACCACCCCCGATCTTTATCATCATTAGGAATAACTAACACCCATTTACTCCTAGCCACGAGAGTAAACACTCCTTGGCGGAACAATATCGAAGAATAGAGGTGAATGAGATGATAAAACATAAAGGGGACAGAAGCTGAATTGGCCAAATACCCAAGGCACGCAATAACTCGCCACACAAGAGGACAGACTTATCCCAGACAAACTTTGAAGAATCGAAAAAACTCGATGATAACGGGGTCGATAGGAGGCTTGAATCCTAATGTGAAAGGATAAGTATAAACATAAGAATACCAGTCTTGTAAGAGGTTATTCTTTGATTACCATTGGGAACAACAACAGGAAAATCAGGCTTCCAGTAACAGTCCCTGCGTACAAGAGACACTAAACCCTCAGTTATTTGAGTAGGGTAAAGGTCAGTGCTGTCATGAGAAGACATTGAAGAAAGCTGCTCCTTCAAGGCCTGACTATCCCTAGCAAAAGAAAATTCCGCAGGAACTATCTCATCAACCCTCGGCTCACGTAGCGGTTCATTGTGTTCTCTACCTTTTGATGAAGATCTAGAAGCCCTAGAACTTGGAGAAGATAAAGAAACAATAGACCTAGAAGAATATGGGGGAGTAACGTGATAAGAAGAAGAACCCATGGAAGGAGTAGAACCTAAACTCCTAAGCCTACCGCCTCTCCTGCTCCGTGTAGGAGCAGAAGAAGGAGTCAGATCATCTACATTAATGACTCTCTTAGATTGCTGGTTTGAAAAAGACATATTACGAAGACGAAGGATTTACAAATAAAGAATGAAGGTTAGAAGTTTTTCATGAAAGTAAAGGAAGGAAAAGGGGTATTTATACTCGAAGGCAACCGCCAAAAAATGGAAAAAACAGTGATGTGAAAGTCATAATTGAAGCTGTCACTTCGTGACTGATGCAACCGCAAAAAGCCCTAAAAGGCGCTGAAGAATCAGAGAACAATTCGAGAATGCCACATGTCATGGGCATTAAATGGAAGTGACAAGCGACGCCTACGTTAGGAGATGGATGCAATGTTACGAGTGAAATGGCGGCAAAATATTCCCGCCATAAATGAGTAATCACTTACCAAATATTAATCGATAAATAAATGGTAAGTGGAGGGACTATTGGTATTGGTAAAAAAGATCTTCACACGTGTAATAATTGTGATGACTCAACAATCTATGTGGAACAATGAAAACATGACAACTGGGAGAGACTTCATGAAGAGGTACGAGGAAAAGGGGCACAGAATAGCATACACATGGGGTAATCAGATACGGGAATTTCAATCTAATTGAGAAGATGAAGAGACACGGTCAAAATGAATCCAGGCAAAATAAAGGGAAGGTTTGGAGATCTTCAATTAATGAGCCAAACGTTACATAATCTTCACGCAATAGTTACGAATAATCATTGTAACGTTCCATTAATGCCATTATTAGTCATTAATGCTCAATCACTGAAACGGGTAGACGTTATATTAACAAATTCCCTATATAAGGGAGTAAAATATAACTTGTAAGGACACGTTCGAACTACTATTGCAATATACTTACTTTTTACGCATCTTACTGCTTTCTATGAAATTACTTACAATTATTAGCTTGTTCTTTGTTTTTTAGAAACCCGTGTTCTTCTTAATATAGCTTTGACAGAGAATCTAATTCTTTGGTTAAACAATTTCGCTCTTAACTTTCGATTTTTTGGGTAAAGTTGACCTCATGCTTGGCTTGAATTCCGACCTTTTCTAGTCTTCTTTGCCTTCCATATAGTCCCCCAAGTGTTTGAGTTTTGAAGTATGAAATCTCGAGCACTTTTAATATTCCTTCCTTGTGGTCCATTTCTTGAAAAGGAAAAACATACGGTATTCGAAGGTATATACAGTTTAGATAATGACTGCTTAACCCTTTAAATTTCCATCAGAAAGGTTGTAACCCTAGACCAGAATTATGTCACTCCTACGTGTTTTAAGGTCTAATATCATCATTTGGTGTGGGTTAGCTTTTTGGCTATCATCTAAAATTGTTAGTATAATTTTAACTGTACAAAATAAAAGCATATGTAAATGATACCTGACCATGGGTATTTCTTTTGCTTAGAAATAGTATTTCTTTAGATGAATAGCGTTCCAACTTGAGGGTAAGACCTTGCCATCCATGGTTTCCAACTCATAAGCACCTTTCCAGCAATACCTCGAACTTTATAAGGTCCTTCCCAATTTGGATTTAACTTTTCCACTCCAGCAATTTTTGTTGATTGAAAAACCTTTTTAAGAACGAAGTCCCCAATTTTGAGGTACCTGAGGTGAGCCTTTCCGTTGTAGTATCGTTCTATGATTTGCTTTTGTGCTGCCATCCGAATCAAAGCTGCATCTCTTCTTTGTTCGAGTAAATCTAAGTTTGTTCTTAACTCGTCACTATTTGATTCTTCTGTTGCCAACGTGAATCTCGTGCTTGGCTCACCAATTTCAACTGGTATTAAAGCCTCTGAACTGTAAACAAGCGAAAAAGGAGTTTCTCTCGTGGATGTTTTTGCTGTAGTTCTATAAGCCCATAACACTCCTGGTAATTCTTCAGGCCAGTTCCCTTTTGATTTTTCTAGTCTCTTCTTCAAATTGTAGATGGTAATCTTATTTGTTGACTCAACTTGCCCATTTTGCCACGGGATGATAAGGTTAAGAGGTGATTCGTTAGATTTTCCAACTTTGAAATAATTCTGTGATTTTCGAGACTAGAAATTGTGGGCCATTATCACATACGATCTCTTTTGGAAATCCAAATCGACATATAATATTTCTCCAAATGAAATCTTTCACCTATTTTTCTCATATCTGTTTAAAAGCTCATGCCTCTACCCACTTTGAAAAGTAATCTGTTAATACTAATAAAAATCGTACCTTTCCTTTGGCTTGTGGTAAGGGTCCCACTATATCCATTCCCCATTTTATAAATGGCCATGGGGAAATAACTGTGTGTAATAACTCTGCAGATCGATGCATATTGTTAGCATAGCGTTGACATTTATCGCATTTGGATACAAAAGTTTCCGCATCTTCTTCCATTTTAGGCCAGTAATACCCTGCTCTGATTAGTGTTTTAATTAGGGCTCTTCCACTCGCGTGATTTTCGAAATGTCCTTCATGTACTTCTTTCATTACGTACTCCATTTGATTAGGTACGATGCACCTTGCTAAAGGACCACCAAACATTTTCCGATATAAATTGTCTCGGATAGGCAGTAACGAGCTGCTTTCCGTCAAAGTGCTTGAGATTCTCTCTTATCATAAGGTACGATCCCATACTGCAAAAAATTTACAATCTCATTTCTCCAATCGCAGGTTAGGTTATTAAAGCTTGCCTCATGCTTATCTTGGTCAAGCGCTGAATGAAATAAATGTATTACAATTGCATTTTCTTCACTCGTTACTTCTGCTACTAAAGCAAGGTTAGCTAACACATCTGCTTCTGCGTTTTCTTCCCTGGGTATTTGCACGATCTTCCATGATTGGAACTGCCTGACCAGTTCTCGTGCCTTTTCCTGGTATTATTGCATTCATGCCTCTCTAGCAGTGTAAGTACCTTGCATCTGATTGACTACCAGTTGGGAGTCACTTTTAATCACGATTTTCTCTATGGAGAGTTCTCATGCTAGTTCCAATCCTGCAATTACAACTTCATACTCTGCTTCATTGTTAGTAATAGGGTAACATTTAATTGCTTGCCTTATAGTTTCACCTGAAGGTGGTATTAAGACAATTCCCAAGTTGGCTCCTTTAACATTAGAAGAACCATCAGTAAATAAAGTCCATGTTCCTGGATTAGTTCCAGTGAAGATTTGTAATTCCTTTTCTACCTCAGGAATTGTTTTTGTATTAAAATCTGCGGAAAAATTTGCTAAAACCTGAGACTTTATCGCTGTCCTAGATTGATAAACAATGTCATATTCGCTTAATTCTATTGCCCCTTTGGCTTATCTGCCTCACAATTCTTGTTTATGCAAAATATTCCTTAAAGGATATGAAGTTACTACAGAAATTGGATGGCATTGAAAATATGGTCTCAATTTCCTAGCTGCCATGACCAAGGCTAAAGCAAGTTTCTCTAGATGAGGATATCTAGTCTCAGCATCTAATAAGTATTTCCTAACATAATAGATAGGAGATTGCATACCTTTGTCCCCTTACTAAAACTGCACGTACAACTACTTCTGCAATGGCAAGATAAATGTACAATCTTTCTCCATCCCTTGGTTTAGACAGCAGGAGAGGATTTGATAAATATGACTTTAAATATGTGAGGGCCTATCGTCATTCTTGAGTCCATTCAAACTAATTCTACTTTTTTAATACTGAAAAGAATTTAAAGCTCTTTTCTGAAGATCTTGAAATGAATCTCCCTAGAGCTGTAATCCTACCTATCAATCTTTGTACCTCTTTTTTTCTTTTGAGTACATAAGATATTTCTTCAATAGCTTTAATTTGAGCAGGATTCACTTCAATTCCTCGATTAGATATGAGAAAGACTAAAAACTTACCTGATGCTACGCCAAAAGCGCATTTTTTTGGGTTCAGTTTCATGCTATACCTGCGGAGGAACTCGAACGTAGTTGAAAGATGTTGGAAATGGTCTTCCTCTTGTGTTTATTTGACCAACATATCATCAATGTATACCTCCATCGTCTTCCCCAGATGTTCCTGGAACATCTTGGTCACTAGTCTCTGGTACGTGGCTCCAACATTTTCAAGCCAAAAGGCATGACGTCGTAACAATATGTCCCCCTATTTGTGTTAAATGAAATTTTTTCCTCGTCTAAGGGGTCTATTTTTATATGATTATAACCAGAATATGCATCTAGAAAACTTAATAATTCATGACCTGTGGTAGCATCAATCATTTGATTTATATGTGGTAAAGGGAATGAATCATTCGGGCATGCTTTGTTTAAGTTAATTTAATCTACACAAACTCTCCATTTACTGTTCTTTTTAGGCACTACCACAGTATTAGATAACCAATTAGGATATTTTACCTCGCGTATAAAACCAATCTTCAAGAGTATCTGTACCTCTTCACCGATTACCTGATTTTTGAATGATCCTTGCTTCCTCTTCTTTTGTTTGACAGGTACGAATGATGGATCTTCATTTAATTTATGAGTCATAACTTTCGGAGGTATACCTGTCATATCTGAATGGGACATGTAAAACAATCTGCGTTAGATTTTAAATATTCAATTAACTCACCTCTCCTTTCTAGGTTTAGCCTTGCTCCGATATGGATTCTTTGTTCTGGCATTGGTCGAATAATGGAACAACTTCGAGTTCCTCAATTGTCGTTTTAATGTTTTCATTTTCCTCCAGCTCTTGTATTACATTTGGCCTGGAATCCACATCGATTTATTTTAAGCAATCTCTATTGAAATTTGATTTGCCGCGTCTTTTTTATTGTACCCGTGTCTGTCTGATTTGCACTTGAATCTTTTTGGCTTGCGTGTATCAGTGAGTTATTTTTATTGTTGATCTCCTCGAATCTGTTGAATTCCCCACTTTGAAGGGAATTCAATAACTTGATATAACGTGGATGGCACAATGTCCTTATCGTGAATCCATGGCCTTCCCATAATCACATTATAGGCCTTCTCCGTGTCAATAACTTGAAATTTTGTTTCTTTGACGACCCCTTCTATGTAAGTGCTTAACTCAGTATCCCGCTTCATGATAAAAGTAGAGTTATCAAATCCAGATAAGGAAGGTGCTTTTGGTATTACACGATCGTCTATCAACATCTCTTCCACGACTGTAATAGAATAATATTTACAGAGCTACATGGATCAATCAAAACTCGTTTTACATTAGTGTCATGTATAAGTAAATCCAGTGCGTCGTTGTGGGGAATCATTACTCTGTCAGCATCTGTATCATCAAATGTTATGCTGTCATTTTCCAGAGTTTGACGAGTTCGCTTCCCGTGAGTTATTGTGAAATTCGTTGTTTTCCTCGCTGATGTATATGTTATGCTGTTGACTTCTTCTCCACCAATTATCACATTAACTGTTCTCTTTGGAGCTGGTGGTTTCGGTGGTTCTTGTCTATTATTCATATAAGCTTGTTTGCCCTTCTCTCTATACAATTATGTTAGATAGCCCTGCTACAATAAATGCTCTACCTCACCTTGCAATAATCTACAGTCTGATGTTCTATGATCGTGATCATTATGGAATTCACACCAAAAGTCTGGGTTTCTTCTATTTGGATTTGATCTCATCTCTTTAGGCCATCGAGACGACGACTAACTCGGAAGTGCTCACATTAAAGCGGTAGTCCCCAATCCTTGCATTTGCATTATTATCCCTGTTACGTTCACTTTGATCCTTTCTGAATCTAGATGATGACAAACCTGAATTACTATTTGAGGACCTATGATCAACTCGTACATTTTCAAATGTGGAATGAGTTTCTCGCCTTGAAGGTCCTATGTAGGGCTCATACCTACTATTACAGGACCTCTTCTCTGATTCTTATCGCCTCAAGCTTGTTTTCTTCGACCCTTGACTGAGCTACGATATCCTCCTTCATCCGTAATTTGGTACTGTACCTGTTATAGACATCTTTCCATGTCGTGGAAGAAAATTCTCGTAACCTTTCTTTGAATCTCCTTGTAGCTTCTGAACTTTTCTCGTTTAAATTGCTTGTGAATGCCGTGGCTGCCCAGTTGTCAGGTACTCTTAGTAACAACATTCTTTCTCGTTGGAATCTGTCTTCAAATTCTCGGAGCAACTCCATATCTCCTAGCTTTACTTTAAATATGTCTTCCATTCTCTTCTCCACTTTTTGTGCACCCGAATGTGCTTTTATAAACAAGTCTGCAAGCTCAGCAAAAGAGTTAATAGTGTTTTCAAGTAAGAGAGAGTACCATGTTTGTGCTCCTTTGGTAAGAGTTTCTCCAAACTTCTTGACCAGCACAAATTTGATCTCCTGCTTGGTTAAATCGTTGCCTTTCACTCTTGTGGTGAACGCAGTAACGTGGTCGCGTGGATCAGTCGTCCCATCGTATTTCGGGATGTAGGGCATTTTGAACTTTTTGGGAATTGGTAATGGAGCTGCACTTGGTTTCCATGGTTGTTGTGAATATTTATCAATACCAATCCCTTTGATGACAGGTGCTACGCCAGGTATTTGCTGAATACGGTCGTTTTGTTCCTTCACCTGTTTCTGCAAGGTTAGTATTAAAGTTTGTAAATCAGAATTACTAGTCATACATGGTCTCCCTTCATGTGATTCATTGGGAGTTCTTCCGCTTCCAGAATTAGCCAATCCTGAATGTGGAATTTCCACAGTTGCAGTATTTTTTGGAGGAGGCATGGGTGGCACAGTTGGCAGTCCCTTCATGAAATCTTGGAGAGCATCATTCACGTATTCAACAATTAACTACTTCACAACATCTTGCTCACCGTCCTGTTCATTTCCGAGTTGCTCATTGTTTCTAGTAGTGGATCTTTCCGGTGTTGGTTCCGTTGAATCACGTGGGGCTTCTTGGGGTGATGGAACTAGAGTTTTCTCCAACTGTTGGGTTGTTTTCATTGACGTTTGACATGATTCAGTTGAAAAAATGTATTTTGGAAAGTAAGAAATAATTATCAGATTACGGGTAACGGAACCAATTTGCTTAACCAAAGTACCAGATTCTCTGTCAAAGCTTATTTTTAGAAGTACTCGGGCTACTGATAATCAAGGAATCGATATTCCCCCCAAAATAATAAAGGAAATAAGAATAGAAAAATAGCAGAGTAATTAATAGAAAGCATAAGAAAGTAAGTATATTCCAATAGTGATCAGAATGTGTCCATACAAATACATTTCTTTCCCTTTTATAGGGACCTTCAAGTACAACATCTACTCCTCTTAATGTTTGAGTCATAATGAGAATTAATATCATTAATGAAATATTTATAATTGGTAATCGTAACTGTTTCGTGAAGATTTCATAACGTCTGAGCTCATTAATTGAAGATCTATGAATCAACCCCCTTATTCTGTCTCGGTTCATCTTGTCGGTGTCTCTTCAATTCTTTAAAAAGACTCGAGTGTCGCGCCCCCCTTTTTCTCTCCTTGCGGATAGTCAGGGTTTACGACATTATTGGGACAACTAATTTCCTTTTGGGAAAGGGGTACAAGAAATTGGTGAGTTTTTAGTAACGAACTCTAAGCGTGTTGTTACCCGTACCTTCCTTGTGGTTCTGGAGGAGTTTAGGACTTCTAAACTTGGGCAGTTCTAGATAATCCTAAGGTGTTTAAAAGGCAAAAATCTAGGCGACAAACAAATAACATGTAGGACTTTGTCAAATAAGGGGGGAGCAGTTAGGGCTCATGTTTACCTCCACATGTGTATAGGCAAATAAGCAGCACGTCTCAAACACATAGTTTAGGCATTTTTAGAGAAATCCTAGAACAGGATATCTAGGTGAGCATCAAAACACAGAATATGCAACACTGTTTAAAAACCAAGTGGCATGGTCCTAATCAGTTTTGCCTACTGATTTTTAGAACTTTTTAGATTTAGGCCGTCTACAAACAATCAGAACACAGTTTCTTAACCTTTTTCACAAGGAAATTAATCACCTAAGGCTTGCCTAGGAGTGGGACCGTATGCGATCATAGTTACAAGAAATGTTTAAACGATTTTGAAATTATTCAACCTACAAGCATGCTGATCTAGGTGCTAGAGATTATAACAAGTGACTTATACCAATTCGATATTGGAAGTATGACACCTACGCATGAGGCTGTTTTAATCCTTTTTCATGGACATTGGTTTATTTAATCGAAATAGCCATGGTTCAAAACAAATGCAAATAGAGTCCTAAAAAATAGGATATCTAATGCACATGTGGATCTATTTTTGTAAGGCAGAATTATTAACGTAATAGCAGGATTTCTATGCGACAATACTTGTCACACCTCCTTTTACACCGGTAAGGGTGGACTAGGGAGTTTTTCCATTTAAAGTGACATTATTCGGATTTGGGATTTATTTTAGTTTTCGGAGTCGCCACCCAAATTTTTTACGGTGTTCCGGGACACCATTTATTTATTGAAATCCCAAACCGAGGAAATTTGACTCTGTTTTGATTTGTCTGCGACCAGAAATCCGAGTAAGGAATTCTGTTAACCCGGGAGAAGGTGTTAGGCATTCCCGAATTCTGTGGTTCTAGCACAGTCGCTTAACTATTAATATTTGGCCTAATTATCTAATTATTTACATATTTTAAACCTATTGTTCTTTTAGCCTTTTTAATTTTTAGCCGCTTTGAATATTTATGGATTTACCTTGGAACAAGTCACGATGACGTGCACTTGTTTGTTTTTGGACACGTTATAACTGCGCCACATGATAGGAATCTTGTGTCTATTTCTCACTTATCTCATTCAAGACTAAATCAGTTTTTAAAGATCTGGTCAAAATTTCTGCATGCATGTCATAGCACTAAAACTGGCGAGAAAGGAACAAAGCATGGAATGACACAAAAGGACAGATTGTATTTCATTTAGTAAAGGATGGAAGGGCTTAACAACAAGACAAACAACCTAAAATCCGAGTTACAACCCTAAAATAACCCGGATAATGAAAATAGCAACAAAATAACATACAAGACTAACACAAACAGAACAGAGGGATAGAAGGGTTTGACTCAACAAAACAAATAAAATCTGGATCACAACCCTGAAATAACCCAGATAATAGAAACAAC
>ML414402.1:0-13125 GCA_005239525.1 Nicotiana knightiana | reverse complement strand
TTTATTTTTTTTGAAACAAAGACTTAAAAAGAAGAAAGAAAATATTTTTGGATTTAGATTTGTTTTTTCTGTTTTTTTTTTGAGAATTTTTGAAAAGAAAGACTTCTAAAGAAGAAGAAAATATATGTTTTATTTTTTGGAATTTTGAAAGAAAAATTTCTAAAGAAGAAAAGAAATATTTTTGGACTTTTATTTTGAATTTATGAAAGAAATACTTCTAAAGAAAAAGAAAATATTTTTTAAGCTTAAATTTTCTTTTCGATTTTCGAAAGAAGAATGAAAATATTTTTGGATTTTTGATTTTATCTTTTTTTTTTATATTTTGTTTTTTTTTTCAAAATTCTTTTTCAAAGAAAGGCTTCTAAAGATGAAAGAAAATATTTTTTTTGATTTTTGATTTTATTTAGCTCTTTTTTTTTCTAATGAAAGACTCCTACAAATAAAATATTTTTTGGTATAAAAAATTTCTTAGTTTTTTATTTCAGAATTTTCTAAAAGAAAGACTCCTAAAAAGGAATTAAAGAAAAATATTGTTGAATTTTTTTTTAAAAAGGGGGGCCGGAACCGATAATGTTTGCCTACGTATCTCACATCCGGTGAGAATCAGACCCGCGTAGTTCTGCCAGTTTTGACGGAACCGGGAAAACATGACTTTAAAAATCCATTTATTTTCTTTCTTATTTATGGATAGAGTTTCATACTTCGAATAACTACCTCGCACTCTTGGTTTTTCTGTTTTTTATTTTTTATTTTTTATTTTTAGCCGGTCAACACACAAGCCGAAACAAATAAATGCATACGTAGCAGGTAAGATGCATCAGGATAGTGTTTCATTTCGGGTACACCTGTCCTAGATGGACCCAACCCCTATGTTGAGTCCCCTAAGTCAAATGCACGTGATGCAAATAAACGCACCTACTAGGGATCCGACCTGAGGCTATGTTATTCTAAATTTAAATCCTGGGGTTTTGTTCTAGATCAGGCTTACCCGAGCGGACAGCTCGAGCCGAGGTCGGGGTAGCGTACCGAGAATACAGAAGCTTCTCCGCCTTTGCAACTTGTCCGTACCTCGTTCTAAACTTTGGATATGACTCTAATAGAAAAGAAGTCACACAAAGTGCACACTTCCCAGATGATTTAGAAGACTCAGAGAGAAGAGGGTTTCGGCACAATTTATATACAGTTCAGATAATATCAAAGCGGTAAAAAGCGACATTTAGCACGTTAGGTTTAAACATGTAAATATCAGATAATAAAGTCAAATATAATAGTTATTCTAAGCTCGAATTCTGAACCCTAAACCATAGATTTTGGGTTCTTTTCCCCAGCAGAGTCGCCAGAGCTGTCACACCTCCTTTTTCACCGGTAAGGGTGGACTAGGGAGTTTTTCCAATTAAAGTGACATCATTCGGATTTGGGATTTATTTTAGTTTTCAGAGTCGCCACCCGGATTCTTTACGGTGTTCCGGGACACTATTTATTTATTGAAATCCCAAACCGAGGAAATTTGACTCTGTTTTGATTTGTTTGCGACCAGAAATCCGAGTAAGGAATTCTATTAACTCGGGAGAAGGTGTTAGGAATTCCCGAATTCCGTGGTTCTAGCACGGTCGCTTAACTATTAATATTTGGCCTAATTATCTAATTATTTACATATTTTAAACCTATTGTGCTTTTAGCCTTTTTAATTTTTAGCCGCTTTGAATATTTATGGATTTACCTTGGAACAAGTCATGATGACGTGCACTTGTTTGTTTTTGGACACGTTATTACTGCGCCACATGAAATGCACCCGCAATTATAACATGTGATTTTATTATTTTTTGGAATTGTGGTCGGGGGCATGAGTTGCCACACTCGAGTGAGATTTATGTATCGTGACCATGCCACGGGAACCGTGCCCATAGTCACGATGGTTTATTATTAAGCACGCCTAAAGAAAGCTACGATGATCATGGATTATTATCTTTCTCTAAATTTCTTTAAGATTTATTGCGAGGACATAACTTATGGTTATGAATTTATTTTGATGAACAAAGTGAATGCATATTAATGTAAGAACCCACTTATAAAGTTCAGTAGCACATTTTAAGATTTAAACTACATCTATTAAATTAGGAGCCATTAGATTGGAAAATAACGCTTTGTAGCCTCAAGCACTTATTCAAGCTCAAAAGCAATATTACAAAAAGGAAACCAATAGAAACATCTGATGAAAGCAACTAATAGAAGCAATGAACTAAAAATACCACCAAGAATCATAATTCATTGACAAAAAATATTGAAAAATCACCAAAACTCATATCAGTTATCTTCAAACTAATTATTTAGCAATAAAATTTAACATAATACTATAATAGTAATGAAAATAATTTAAGCATGCTCAAGAACTCAGTAAACTAGCCTAAACAAAATAAACAACTAGAACAATAAGACATGGAAACGAATGGTCTAAATCATGGGATATGAAACATTACTGAACAAAAAGGAACAAGAATGAACCTTTCAAATAGCTGTTTTTTTTTTTCAACACATAAGGAGCGTATATCCGCTAAGCTTGTGTACAAACTGAATCTTAACCGAACGCCGCGGCGAAGACCTCATCGGCGAACTCAAATTCGACTTCCTTGGGCTGGTGGTGGATTTTTGGAGCTAAGAAAGTTGGTTCGTTGCTACTTACTGTGTTAAGAATGCTGTCATTAAACCACCAGGTGAAAGAACAACATTGAAGTATAAAAGTACATAGGCTATGCTTGTTGGAAGAACAGGTTGTTTGACATATTCAAACCATCTATGCGTTATAGCTTCAAGACCCACTCTCACTATATTTTAAGACTCTAGTAAAGACCGCTTGAAGGAGAAACCACTTATGAATCGATGAAACCTTGAAATCGAACAGAAATTGCCACGAACTGACAAACGCCACCATACAAGAAAATCTTCGATTTAAAATTCCAACACGAGATTAATCACAAAGCTCGAACCAGCAAATTTGATTTAGCAAAAACTCAAACACAGAGCTAAATAAGGAAATATTCATATGCAAAATTTGAAACGCAAGAGTCATCATATAATGAGCGATTCTTTCAAAATTCAATTATTACAGCGACTTCTAGCAAAAGGTCAAACAGAGCGACCAATATGTCTACCAAAATGAAAGCTCGACCAAAAATTGGGATCAGACTGGAGATTTAAAACCTCGACCAAAAATCGGCAGCAACCTCGAACAGAAAACAACCTCGAACAACGACCTTCGGCGACCTCAGAACTCGTTGGAGAACTCGAACTAAACCAGGAAAACGAAATCGACAAAGTCCATGACAGGGAATGGCGATTTAGAGTTGTTTCGGGTTAGTGCTAGCCCTCCTCTGCTCTTTTTTTGGATCTGTTTTTCTGCTCTGTTTTTGTGCTTGTTTTGCTACATTTTTCAGGTGTAAATATTGGTGTTTTGGATGTTTTTTAGTTGGTATTTCATGGCTATGGAAGTTTTATAGAAAAAAAGAAAGAAAAGAGTGAAGTCTCTTGAGGAAGAAGCAACAAGGAGTGGCATGTGTTCAAGTAAGAAGCTGCTGCTTCCATTTTTCTGTTTCTCAAAGGGAGGGGGGTTCTAATATGTGTGTGTATGTGTATTGGTCGATGAAGGTGAGAATGAAGAAGAAGAAGAAGAAGGACGGTGGGGTGGGGTGTGCTGTTCTTGGTTTCTTTCAAGGAGGAGCGTTCTGGTCATTCAAGGTGAGAGGACGAGTGAGAGGGGGTCAAGGCCGCCTATGGCTTAGAGAGGTCCAGCCGAAGAAGAAATGGTTGTTTTGGGTTTTTTCTTTAAGAATGGGGAAGAAGATTAAGGGGAAACGACGATGGGATCGCTTGGGCGGATCTGATCTCTCTCTAGGTCTAGAAATTAGGTCTTCCATGAGGTTAGGGGTTGTTTGGTAGGGAATGGGTATTTTGGTAGTGGGCTAGGATGGTATGGGCTTGGGTAATTTGGGAGGAATTTGAGTTTGTGGGATAGTTGGGCTTGTAACACTGGCCCAATCCGATTTAGCTCAGCAACCCTTTTTTATTTTCTTTCTTTTGCAAAATTAGCCACTTTAGACTCAATTTTAATTTAAATCTATTTCTTGGCTAGCCTATGTATTTATTTTATCTAATGATGGAATAGTGCAACTAATTAATTAATTAACCTACGAATGCGATTTTGATTTTTATAAGATGCATTTAATAATGTAACTAAATCCTAAAATGCAGTCTAAACCTAAAATGGCACGAAATGAAAATGTGACAACTTTTTTAATGATTTTTTCTATGATTTTAAAATATTAAACATGCATGAGATGCAACTAAATAAAGAAAAACTCCTAAAATTCAAAAAAAAATTATTTTTGGATAATTTTTAGGAGTAATTTTCACGCGGGGCAAAAATTGGGTGTTCATAGTACTTATGCAAAATCAAAACTTGAATAATGATCTATGCAATATGGGGAGGCAATAAACGTGAGTGCCCTAAAAACAAGATGTCTAATGCAAAAGTTAAGCATGGTTTGAATACAAATAAACACAGCAATCCTAAAACATGATTTCTACAACAATTCAACATATAGTAAGGCCTAGAAACATGATCTCTACCCAGTCTTTACCCCGCAAGATCATATAACTACCCTCCCGTTTCACTAATCACCCCAATATCTGTTTACAAATGATTATTACAGACCAAAGTTGCATAAATTACATAAGTGGAATGTGAATTAAACTATAGGGAGCCTGAAGCAGGCCCAAAGAAAACATGGGGGGTACCAGGCCTTCAATATAGTCTCGAATGCCCAGAAATCTCATAGCCAATTTGTGTCTAGGTGTGTCAGAGTTCCCTAATGACCTCAAGGATCCCAGGCAGTGCTCACACCCAAAATTTCTCAAAAATAGGGACTGATTATGTGCAATGTGGAATGGCCAACCCCAGTGTGCCAGAGTTCAAAGGAATCTCAAGGATCCCAAGGTAGTACACACACTGGAGGGGCAGAACCTTTTGACCTAAGATTAAAGTGAGAGTGCTTGACATAGTTTGGAAAGACTTTTAGTGAGAAAACAACGTGGATATCACGCTTCGGAGTGAAAAAGGTTTTCTGAAAATAGTAACTAATTTAGTAGTTAACTAGTTTAGTAGTTAAACAGTTTGAGAAAAATATTAAAACACTTTTGAAATCTGAACACAAATCAACTGGTCATAGAAAAACCAGATTCAGAAACACCCAACGAACAGATTTCACACAAGAGTGAAGGGGGTTGGGGACACATAGATTTCATATTAAGGGATCACATGACAGGGTTCAGGGAAACATATAAACATAAAAAATGCAGGGAACACTTAGGAGTTTTATAGCATTGATAGGTTAGTCATGATAGTAGGCAATTGAGACATAGAGCACAAATTACAATCAAACCATGTTGGAAGCAAATGAACACTGAACAGGATCAAACATAAAACTATAATCAATTTAGGGCCCTAAGAAACTAGTAACTTAATATGATCTCCTCAGTGAAGAAGAATAGGCAGGGGTAAGTAGACATGCTGGACAAACAATCAAGTAGGTAACTATAGTTTATTTATGTTAATTACAAATTGAACAAACATGATTAGACATGCTATATAATGCAGTAAACAAGCAGTTATGGTTTAGACATGCTAATTGCATATTGAGCAAGACAGGGTTAGGCATGTTAAACTAGACAGTAAACATGAACAAGAATGGAACTCATAAATGAGGAACTAATACAGTAATGAAACACAAAATTTTAGATTTCAAAATTAAACTGAGACATACCAGTTATGAAAGAGAGCACGGAAGGGAAAGCAGGTGCAGTTCAATATCTAGCCTTGGCTTAGAGCCGGCTAGATCAGTGAATATTACAAGTAGCAGAGAGGAAAAGAGAGTTATGAGTGTAAGTGTGTGTTTTTGAACTAATGTCCGTGTCTCAGAAGTGAAAATAGAGGAAAGTTTATATAGTAGTTAGGAGTAGAACAGAATAAGGTAAGGGAAATTATCACTCACCAATTAAGGAAGCCACAAAACCAAATTACACGCAAAATCAGTGTAGTATTCCCTTAATTAAGGGTAATTACCCAACGACAAAGGACATGATACATTTAAGGAAAGAAAATCAAGTCAGACTTAAGTAAAGAGTGAGCAGTTAGGGGTAAACAAGTAGGATTTCAATTAAGGAAATAATCGTGAAGAATCAGTAAATATCACAAGTAGTTAAATAAGGTAATAAGAATAAGTAAACATGGGAAATAATCAAGAATCAATCAGTCAAATTCAAAGTGACACTAATTTTCTGGAGAAATATTAATTTCCATAAATAAAGATATGCTAGGAAAAATTCTATAAACATAGAACAATTAATCGGAAAATACCCCAGAAACCCTACTAGGGACGAGCTAGGGTAAAAACCACAACCAACGAATCTGACTAAGGAAAGCAGGTAAGCCAAACACAGAAGGAGACAATGCGACGATTAACATGGAAAACTCACAATCGAAGTAGAACATTTAGAAAATTAGGGTTTTCATATAAATTGATTAGGGCTTAGGAAGTCTAGCATAAATCGGTCAAAAGCACATAATAACAAGCGATTAAACATTCAAAAACCAGGATCCTTTGAGAAGATGAGTTTCAGTAAACCCTAGTTTTAAAAAAAAATGGTAAATTAATTAAAAAAACCAAAAAACATTCAAGAAAACATGTGAGACAGGTTCGATTTATCTCAGATCTTTACAGATATGAAAAAATCGGAGTCAAAAATTAGGGTTTTATAAAGTACAACAGAGACGGTAACATAGGCTTAGAGAACCATGGTTTTGAAACGAAAATAAAATATTCTTACTCAATGGTCAAGCCAAATGGCCTGAAACAGGCGAGAAAACTTAAGGTGTAAAACAGACTCGCCCTGGTCCCTTGAAAAGTTCCTCAAGGATCTAGGAGATGGAGATACCATAGCATATAAGACGCCATTAGAGGTCTTAGGTGGTGAAGAACCACCATAGAACAGCGGTAGGCTAGTGAAAGCGGGGTAATTTAGGGCTTCTGCTAGAGAGCGTTTGAGAGAAGAAGAGGGGAGTGACGGCGGGGAAGGGGTGAAATGGTTAGGGTTAAGGGGGTGGTCTTTTTGTTTAATTAAGGTAAGGGAATCCTGGAGCATTGATCAGAAATGATCAACGACCAGGATTGGCCAAAGGGTTTGGGTCGGGCAGCCAGGTATTGGGCCTAAGGTATTCGGGCTAGTTTGTAAGGGGTATTGGGCTGGTAGATTTAGGCCAAAATTGAAATAAAAGTGGTTGTTTGTTAAATACCCCAAACAATTGATTAAAAATAATTACTAATTATAAAAAATGATTTTTCATGCATAGAAATGTTTTAAAAATAGTTATTTAGTATTTTAAAATACAATGGACTAATTTGTGGTAAAATAATACAAAAATGTATGCATGGGCTATAATTGCAAAGTTATTGCAATTATAACCAAAAGATGCCAATTTGGCCATTAATGAAGTGATTTGAACTTAATAGGACCATGAATAGTAATACTAAATAAAGAAATATTTTGAAATCATTTGTTATGCAATTTTGTAATTATTTATTAAAGGTAAAATACTAGGCAAATTAATTTACAAATGTAGAAATTGTGAAAAAAAATATCAATAGATGCTAATGTATGATTTTGAATACATATATGCATTTTCAAACTATTTTGGAAAAAATTGGGTATCAACAACTTCCCCTCTTTATCCAGGAAGGATGAAAAAGTTGTCGGGTAAAGATATGGTGGCCAATTTTGACCTAGCAAGATGGTTTGAGAGATTTAGGCCGCACTCTGGCTTCTGAGCTGCCTAGATATCCCTGGTTTTACAGGAATCAGGCTGTGCGTAGTTCAGGATTCATCGACGGAATATATCGATGAATTCATCGCAAGAATGAACACAAGGTTTCGGGATAGGTGGAAGAATAGCTATGGTGAGAGGTCAGGTTTGAGATAACTAAAGGAATCAGCGGGGGATTGCTTACTGGGTCACCTGCAAATAAAGATACTACAAGCGTATATTCGAGCAGAAATTTAAACATGATGCAAATTCCCTTCGGATAATAAAAGTTGTCTTCGGACGGTTGAGGATGACGTCCTTAGGCCATGACATCCTGAGCCATGAATTGTTCAGTGAGAGATTCGCAGGCTATGAAATGATGTTCTCGAGCCATGAAGATGGTGCCTCCGAACCATGACGCCGTTGAATAATGATATGCAAATTTGAGAGACCCTCATGCCATGACATGATGTCTTCCGGCTATGAGGATTATGCCTTTAGAATATGACGCCTTTGGACAAGTTGGCGATATTTCAGCCCATGAAATGTGATAATATGGTGTTAGAATCAGCAAGACAAGGCATAGTCTTGTGAAGTTGAGGGCAAAGCTTAGCCTGAAAGAAGAGCAAAATAGATTGTGCCGAAGAGACAGTGCTTAGTCTCGGCAAATAAAGGATAATGATTGGCATTATGCACATAGGAGGAAGAAATTAGCCTCATGCAGATATGGAGACAGAGTTTAGTCTCATGCAAGATGCGGGACAAGGCTTAGTCCCATGCAGATGAAAGGCAGAGCTTAGCCTTATGCTAATATGGAGGTAGAGCTTAACCTCATGCAGGTGTGGAGACAGAGCTTAGTCCCATGCAAATGAAGGCAGAGCTTAGCCTTATGCAGATAGAGGTAGAGCTTAACCTCATGTAGATGCGGGATAGGGCTTAGTCCCATGCAGGTGAAGGCAGAGATTAGCCTTATGCAAATATGGAGGCAGGGATTAGCGTCATGCAAGTGTGGAGGTAGAGCTTAACCTCATGCAAAATGTGGGACAGGGCTTAGTCCCATGCAGGTGAAGCCAGATATTATCCTTATGCAGATGTGGAGGCAAGGCTTAGCTTCATGCAAGTGTGGAGGTAGAGCTTAACCTCATGCAAGATGCAGGACCTGGCCTAGTCCCATGCAAATGAAGGCAGAGATTAACCTTATGTAGATGTGGAGGCAGGGCTTAGCCTCATGCAAGTGTGGAGGTAGAGCTTAACCTCATGCAAGATGCGGGATAGGGCTTAGTCCCACGCAAATTAAGGCAGAGATTGGCCTTATGCAGATGGAGGCAGGGCCTAGCCTCATGCAGATGAAGGCAAACATTAGCCTTATGCAGATGGGGGCAGGGCTTAGCCTCATGCAGATGAAGGCAGAGATTAGCCTTATGCAAGAAAGTAGAATGAATCGTAGGTGATAGCAGAGTTTCTAAGCCGGTAGCAGATTTCAGTATTGCGATTGTTGTAAAGGTTGTGATTTCGAGGCATGTTTATTCTTTGTTCCTATAATGAAAGAAAAATCGTGAATTCTGTAAAGGGGAGGTCGGTTCGTGCCTCCGTTGACTTTGCTTGACCTGCTGTTCAAATCATTGGGGGTAGCATTTGCTAAACAAAGCTACTTTTTGCAAGCAAACATGAATAGTTTTCAAAGACATAGTAAAATATATTTTACGAAATTTAGATGAACCAGCGGTTGTGACAAGATCCAAGACATTGCAACCTTCTTTTCTATGGAGTTTTGATGGTCCTCCTCAAAATTCTACCCCAGTTAGATGGATTGATATCTCTGACTGCTGTACATGCTGCGATCAGCTGAACTTGCTTCGGAATTTTTAGGGTCCTCCTCAAAATTCTGCCCCAATTTCTAGTTACCGGGGGAAATAAGATTTTTACTGAATTGTGACCGAACCCATATGGCTGCCTATGTATCCCCTCTTAAACAGGAATCAGGTCGAGTGTAGTTTAATTTACATCATTTTGAGAAAGCATACAGAGTTACACATAATTTCTCTAGATTGCATCTGAGTTGATCGATTTGGCCAGACTTCTCCATCCATTTCTGCAAGTATGAGAGCTCCTCCTGTCAATACTCTGTGAACCATGTACGGACCTTGCCAATTAGGAGAGAATTTCCCTTTGGATTCATCTTGATGTGGAAAGATCTTTTTCAACACCAGCTGCTCTGATGTGAACTGTCTCGGCTTGACCTTTTTATTGAAGGCTTTGGACATCCTGTTCTGATAAAGTTGTCCGTGACATACTGCATTCATCCTTTTTCCGTCTATGAGGGCTAGTTGCTCATAACAGCTTCTTATCCATTAAGCGTCGCTGAGCTCAGCTTCTTGTATAATTCTCAAGAAAGGAATCTCCACTTCAGCGGGAATAACAACTTCAGTACCATAAACTAACAAGTCGGGAGTTTCCCCGGTTGATGTGCGGACTGTGGTGCGGTATCCCAACAAAGCAAATGGCAGCTTCTCGTGCCACTGTTTGTGATTTTCTACCATTTTCCTCAATATCTTCTTGATGTTCTTGTTGGCAGTTTCTACAGCTGCATTCATCTGAGTTCTATAGGACTTGGAATTCACATGCTTGATTTTGAAAGTCTCGCACATGGCTTTCATCATATCACTTTTGAGATTGGAGGCATTGTCGGTGATGATTGATTCTAGAACTCCAAACCGACAAACAATCCGGTTGCGGACAAAGTCCGCCATGACTTTCTTAGTCACTACTTTGTAAGATGCTGCTTCGACCCATTTGGTGAAGTAATCAATAGATACCAGGATGAATCGGTTCCCATTTTAGGCGGTGGGATTGATCGGTCCAATGACATCCATTCCCCAGGCGGCGAATGGCCAAGGTGAGCTTGTTGCATTGAGATCGTTTGGTGGTACTTTTATCATATCTGCATGCATCTGAAATTGGTTGCATTTCCGAACATACTGGATGCAACCAGTATCCATGGTCATCCAAAAATAACAGGCCTGGAGTATCTTTTTGTCCAAGACAAAGCTATTCATATATGTGCAACAAGTCCCAACATGTATCTCTTCAAGTAGTTTAGGAGCTTCTTTTGCGTCGACACACCTCAGTAATCCCAAATCAGGAGTTCTTCTGTACAGGATCCTCCGCTGTGGAAGAATCTGTTGGATAACCTCCGAAGCGTACATTTCTGAGTATGATTTGCATGCTCTGGGTATTCTCTTTTTGCCAAATATTCCTTGATGTCGTGGAACCAAGGCTTCCCATCTGTTTGTTCTTCAAAATGGGCACAATATGCTCGCTGGATATGGATCCATACCGGGATAGGATCAATAAAGCTCTTATCTGGATGTTGTATCATGGATGATAAAGTGGCCAATACATCGGTAAACTCGTTCTGAACCCAGGGAACGTGCCGAAACTCTATCTTCCCGAACTTCCTTTCAATTTATGCACATGGTGAAGATATGGTAATATCTTGGAATTCTTGGTGGCCCATTCTCCTTGTACCTGGTGCACAAGCAAGTCTGAATCACCAATTACCAGCAACTCTCGAATATTCATGTCGATGGCCATGTTGAGACCTAGTATGCAGGCTTCATACTCTGCCATGTTGTTGGTGCAGGGAAATCTGAGTTTAGCAGATATCGGATAATGTTGGCCCGTTTCTGATACTAATACTGCTCCAACACCGACTCCCTTGAAATTTGCCGCTCCGTCAAAGAACATCCTCCAACTGTCACAGGATTTAGCAATGTCTTCTCCTATGAACAACACTTCTTCATCATGAAAATACGTTTTCAGGGGTTCGTATTCTCCTCCCACAGGATTTTTAGCAAGATGATCTGCCAGTGCTTGTCCCTTGACCGCTTTTTGAGTCACGTAGACAATGTCGAGCTCACTCAGCAAGATTTGCCACTTAGCCAGCTTTCCAGTGGGCATGGGTTTCTGAAAGATATACTTCAAGGGATGCATTCTCGATATGAGGTATGTCGTGTAGGAACAGAAGTAGTGCCTCAACTTTTGAGCTATCCAGGTTAGAGCACAACAAGTACGTTCCAGCAGAGAGTACCGTGCCTCATATGGAGTGAACTTCTTACTCAGATAATAGATAGCTTGCTCTTTTCTCCCTGTCTCGTCGTGTTGCCCAAAACACAGCCAAAGGCTCCATCTAGTACTGCAAGGTAGAGTAGTAAAGGTCTACCTGGCTCTGGCGGGACAAGGACTGGCAGTGTTGAGAGGTACTCCTTAATTCTGTTAAAAGACATTTGATAATCCTCGGTCCGTTTGGTTGCAGCATCTTTCTTTAACATCTTGAAGATTGGTTCACATATGACCGTGGACTGGGCAATGAACTGGTTGATGTAATTTAGTCGTCCCAGAAAACAAATTACCTCATTCTTACTCTTTGGTGGTGGCATCTCCTGGATGGCTTTGACTTTTGATGGATCTAACTCTATTCCTCGGCGGCTGACGATGAACCCAAGCAATTTTCTGGCAAGAAACCCAATGCACACTTTGTAGGGTTTAGTTTTAGGTTGTATTTCTGCAATCTATGGAAAAACTTCCTCAGATCTGCTATATGATCTATGGCTTTCTTGGACTTGATGATGACGCTGTCCACGTACTTTTCGATCTCCTTATGTATCATGTCATGGAAGATAGTAGTCATGGACCTCATGTATGTGGCCCCAACATTCTTTAGGCTGAATGGCATCATCTTATAACAGTATACTCCCCATAGCGTGATGAAAGCCATTTTCTCAGCATCTTCTTCGTCCATCCAGATCTGATGGTAACCGGTGAAATAATCCACAAATGACTGGAGTTCATATTTAGCACAGTTGTCGATTAGGATATGTATGTTTGGGAGCGGGAAGTCATCCTTCGGACTAGATCAGTTGAGATCTCAGTAGTCGACGCAAACCCTGACCTTTCCATCCTTCTTTGGAACTGGCACGATGTTGGCTAACCATGTCGGATATTCAACCACTCTGAGGACTTTGGAGTTGATTTGTTTAGTGACCTCCTCCTTAATTTTCAGACTCATGTCAGGCTTAAATTTTTGGAGCTTCTGTTTCACTGGCGGACATATTGGATTGATGGGCAGTTTGTGAGCCACGATAGAGGTACTTAGTCCGGTCATATCATCGTATGAACATGCAAATATGTGATGTATTCAGTAGAGAGAAATAAAATCAATGATGTACTATTTTATACTAAAATTCTATGAAATAACTAATTATCAAGTAACA
>ML414401.1:0-18954 GCA_005239525.1 Nicotiana knightiana | reverse complement strand
ATATATATATATGTTACGGTTGGTTTATTTGTGAAATGATAAATGATGAAGTTATGAGTAGTACAATTTATTGTTTACAATTGTTGAGACAAAAATATTGTGAAAGGCTTTGACCTGAATTGCGAAATCTTTTATAAATAAAGTGATGTGATTTTCTGGTGAGAGTAGTTTGCATGCCGCAACAAGGAGTGATAAGGGTGGACAGGTGGGATCGGGTTGCATGGCGCAACAGGAGAAATAATTGTGATATATATAGGGAGGTGCAATAAGGGTGGACAGGTGGGAGCGGGTTGCGCGCCGCAACAAGGAGCAATAAGGGAGGACATTTATATTTTACTGATTTTAAACACAAATTATTTGAAAACATATTGTTTTACTTTACTATTTTTCATATTATGCACTTACGATCATTTTAAAGTGGAAGTTTGGAAATTTGGAAACTTATGTGAGAATTGGTTATAGCTGAGACCTGGAAAAAGTGGCTGAGTTATTTTATTTATTGCGACAGACTATTGTTTTGTTTTGTTTAGAACTTCTTTCTTGCTTTATTATATATTGTCACAGGTTATGTTATAAATGCCCCGCCGTAGCTTCGTCACTACTTCGTCGAGGTTATGATCAACACTTACTCAGTAGATGGGGTCAGTTGTACTGATACTACACTCTGCACTCTTTTGTGCAGATCCAGGTACCGGCCAGAGTTAGGAGAGTTTAGTATCTGACATCATCATTCGGACACACGAGGTAGATCTGTTGGCGTCCACAGATTCTTGGAGTCTTCCCTTTATTACTTAGACACCATTTTATTTCTTTCAAAACAGATACATATCTCTTTCAGCCCATTATTTGTAGTATTCTTTAGTAGTTTATGAACTGTGACACCAGACCTTGGGTAGGTTTATGGATATATATTTAGTTCGTAGTTCGACTTATTTATTCAGTTTCTATTATTATTAATGAAGTTATTTATTGGAAAGGAGTAGATTCCATTTATTTTTAAGTTGTTTTGTTATGATTAAATAAACTTTAAGAGAAAATAATAAAATAAGTCCTAACAATGGCTTGCCTAGATAGTGTTGTGTTAGGCACCATCACGATCCCATGGGTTGGGAATTTGGGTTGTGACATTGTATCGTGATCCAAACCGAAGGGCCAAGATGGGCACCTAGTATCTTACTAGACAGAGTACCAACGTAACGTATCTTTTGTATCATTCTATTGTAGGTAAATGAAGCGAAGTAAAGCATGGGGAAATACAAACTTATATATATGACATACTGGCGTATAAGACCAAAAAGGTCACCCGTACACTAAACATAGGCCGACAGGGTCACACAATCTTTCACGTACATGACATATGTATACAAGCCTCTAAGAGTACATAAATGTCATAAAGTTCAGGACAAGGCCCAACCATACTAATCAATACAGTTCCTAATCATACTGACAAAATAAGAAACTCCGTAGAAATGGAGCGCACCAACACCTTCCGCTAAGCTGATAGCCTACTTGGAGGACCCTCATCCTATATATCGGGACCTATGGGCATGAAACAAAGCGTCCCCGGGCAAAAGGGACGTTAGTATAAATAATTCACCTAGTATGTAAGGCACATAAATAAGTATATAAAAGACATGGAGGAAACATGGAGTAAATGACTCAACCTGTAAGTCTGGATAACTCTGTACATCATGAAATACTTATAGTGTCATGCATATGCGTATAAATGTCATGTCGTTCATAGATACATGTTTCATAACACCATCAAGACTCTGAGGGCATCCCATCATATCATCTCGGTCACTGCAGGCACAATCATCAACGTATACCAGCTGATCAGGTGGTGATGCGTATATAACGCCGTAACCTTTTCTCATATCCCATATACATATAAATATGCATATATAACACCATTTGTTCATGGGTCAATGTACATGTATAAATGAATGCAATGCATGAGAAGTACATCAATAAAATCTCTCAGAACGTCATAAGATCATTATGTCTCGGATTAATATCATGAAATAAATTTTATCAACTTACGTATTTTCTGAGACCCATGAACAGATGATAGAATAATAGGACACATGGGGAATCAAGAACATAAGTATCTCTAGCATTTCTATGAATAGAGTTATTTATAGAAGTTGTGCATTTGCTCGTTTCATTTGTATCATATGGATCATTTCAAAAAGAAAGAAAAGATAGTCTTAACAACCTGTATGATCTCTTCCTTATTACTCAACCAAGCTTAACACAACTTCTTGCATCTACAACAAGTGAAATGATATTGCCTTTAACATATAATGTCGTACCACCGTATTTGGCTAGTCGTATGACTTTAGGAAAATTGAGAAGAAATTCCTCTATTTTTAATACATCCCAAATACCACTAAGGTTCATCAACAGCCCAACAAAAACTATAACAAACAATAGCAACAACAACAATATAATCCAATATGAGTTTCTCCGATTATCTTAACAATCATATTGAGCGGCAAGCTCGTTTTTACTCATATCAAGATATAAATTGAATCCAAATCTTATTCCATAAATTAGTTTACAAGATTCAAAATATCATACTTATATGTACCATATTATTTCCGGTACCTTAATTTTTATTGCCAATCACTTGTTTTACATCTTTTCTCATTCAATATACTTAATTAACACCTCGGAAAGCTAAACAACCGCAGCCACAACATTATCAAATTATTTCTCACAATTTCCAGCCACCACAAATCATATATTTAGCCACAAAATAGTCCAACCAAAAAGACAATCGTATCCCATGTTCCTTCAAGTGCATCTTATGGTTTTTCACTCAAAGAACACAACCAACACAAGGTGAACCTTAGGAACAATCAATAAGATATTATGCATACCTTGGAAAATAGCTACAACTCGAAACCCCATCTCAACTTAGCTCACAATAGCCCTCAATCACACCACAACACCATAGAAGCATTCTCTTGTAGTCTTTAACATCTTTGATGATGATTTGAGTTGCTGTTACCTTGAGTTTGGTTCTTGTGATCTTGATATATATTAGGGATGATTTTAGATATCTTGAGAGTTATTTTTGTGTGAGTAATATCTGTATTTTTGACTAGATATAAGGGGATAAGACCACTGCTTCAATTCTCCAAGCAGGTGGGTAAGCTGCCTGCTTGGCCGCTTGAGCAGTGCCACTTTGGACCCTTGTATCTCTCTACTCCGATGTCATATTAGCAAACTGTTTACACAGTTGGAAACTAGACGCATAGGGATTTAATTTAATATGAATATATCCATGTAACCTTCAATATATTGGGAGAAAACTGTGTCGCAACTTGGCTTATAAACCTGCCAGTTTCTCCGAAGTGCGGCAACGTGACTTGGCGACCCTACTTTAAAAATCCATATTGCTCTGCCCCAATGTCGTATGAATAAATGGTTTGGACTGTTGGAAACTAGGTTCCAAGACCTTCATTTCGGTATATAATATGTCCCAAAAATACCTCATATAACACATGAAATGTATTGCACAAAATGCTTCATTACAAGGCAAATCCTTAGTCGATTTTTCCGATATTTAACGATTTTCCCAAACTTTATATTTCATATCCAAAACATCATATATAGACATATCACGACTTTAAAATTATTTAAATCATGATTAAAAAGTCTCATTCATCCTAACTTACCTAATACTTCGATAAACCTTCCTTAGCCTTGTAGAAAGATTTCATCCTTTTTAAGCTTACATCAATTTACTTATGGTGTACTTTCACGTACAGAAACATCATTCCCCCTTTGGAACATTCATCCTCGAATGTTGACTCATGCGCTTATTAATCTCATAACCCATAGCTCTTATGAATATTTTAATATTATCCTTGCCATCTAGGCAACTGTTTTGTGAATAAATCCAAAGGCCAGGGTATTCCCCCCTTTAGGCCTCCTTCTCACACCACGATTTGTAGTTGGAATCCTTCCAATATCATAGTTATTTCTACCTTCTATCATGTAGCATGTACGACTATGTCCTTGTATTTGAGCATATGCGGCTCTTCCATAACCACATTCAATCTCTTACCAACTATCTTTCTGGATGTAGGTATGGTTGTATTACGAATAAAATAAAATTTAGGAGTTTGAATTCTTACAACTGAGCTCTACCACACGATCTAGAGTAAGAAGAAAGAGTGATAGTCCTAAATGCCATGTAGCCTCCTGCTTATAAGTTTGGTGCACAACACACCTATAAACAAGACTCTACTAGACACGGCTTGTAGACTCCCTAGGAAATAACTGCTCTGATACCACTTTTGTCACAACCCAAACTGATGGGCCGTGATGGGCACCCGGTACCTTACTCAACCGAGTACCAACATAATGTATCTTTTGTATCATTCTATTGTAGGTAAATGAATCGAAGTAAAGCATGGGGAAATACAAACTTATATATATGACATACTGTCCTATAAGACCAAAAATGGTCACCCATACACTGAACATAGGCCAACAGAGTCATATAATCTTTCACGTATACGACATATGTCTAAAAGCCTCTAAGAGTACATAAATGTCATAAAGGTCGGGACAGGGCCCAACCATACTAATCAATACAGTTCCTAATCATACTGACCAAATAAGCAACTTCGAAGCAAATGGAGCGCACCAACACCTTCCGCTGAGACGATAGCCTACTTGGAAGACTCTCATCCTATCTATCAGGACCTGCAGACATGAAATGCAGTGTCCCCGGGAAAAAGGGACGTCAGTATAAATAATGTACCGAGTATGTAAGGCACATAAATAAGTATAAAAAAGACATGAAAGAAACATGGAGTAAATGACTCAACATGTAAGTCTGGATAACTCTGTACATCATGAAATACTTACAGTGTCATGCATATGCGTATGAATGACATGTCGTGCATAGGTACATGTTTCATAACACCATCAAGCCTCTGAGGGCATCTCATTATATCATCTCGGCCACTATGGGCAAAACCATCACCGTATACCAGTTGATCAGGTGGTGGTGCGTATATAATACCGTAACCTTTTCCCATATCCCATATACATATATATACATATAAATATGCGTATATAACACCATCTGGTCATGAATGCAATGCATGAGAAGTACATCAATAAAATCTCTCGGAACATCATAAGACCATTATGTCTCTGGTCAATATCATGAAATAAACTTTATCAACTTAAGTATTTTTTGAGACCCATGAATAGATGATAGAATAATAGGACACATGGGGAATCAAGAACATAAGCATCACTAGCATTTCTATGAATAGAGTCACTTGTGGAAGTTGTGCATTTGCTTGTTTCGTTTGTATCGTATAGATCATGCAAAAAATAAAGATGATAGCCTTAACATACCTGTATGATCTCATCCTTATTACTCAACCAAGCTCAACACAACTTCTTGCATCTACAACAAGTGAAATGATATTGCCGTTAACATATAATGTCGTACCATCGTATTTGGCTAGTCGTATGACTTAAGAAAAATTGAGCAACAACTCCCCTATTTTTAATACATCCCAAAGCCCACTAAAGTTCATCAACAACCTAACAATAACAAATATAACCAACAATAGCAACAACAACAATATAATCCAATATGAGTTTCTCCGATTATCTTAACAATCATATTGAGCGGCAAGCTCTTTTTTACTCATAACAAGATATAAATTAAATCCAACTCTTATTCAATAAATTAGTTTACAAGCTTCAGAACATCATACTTATATGTACCATATTATTTCTAGTTTAAAACATCCACAAAATGCCTTCCGAAACAGCCTCATATGTCTAGCACCTTAATTTTTATCGCCAATCACTTGTTTTTCATCTTTTCTTATTAACTAATTAACCGCTCGAAAAGCTTAAAAACAGCAGCCACAACATTATCAAATTATTTCTCACAATTTCCAGCCATCACAAACCATATATATTTATCCACAAAATAGTTCAACCAAAAAGACAATTGTATCCCATGTTCCTTCAAGTGCATCTTATGGTTTTTCACTCAAACAACACAACCAAAACAAGATTAACCTTAGGAACAATCAATAAGATGTTATACATACCTTGGACAGAAGCTACAACTCGAAAGCCCATCTCAACTTAGCTCACAATATCCGTCAATCACACCACAACACCATAGAAGCATTCTCTTGTAGTCTTTAACATCTTTGATGATGATTTGAGTTGTTGTTTCCTTGAGTTTGGTTCTTGTGATCTTGAGATATGTTAGGGATTATTTTATAGATCTTGAGAGTGGTTTTTTTTTTAGTAACATCTGTATTATTGACGAGATATAAGGGTATAAGACCACCGCCTTAATTCTCCAAGTAGGTGGGTAAGCTGCCTGCTTGAGCAGTGCCACTTTGGACACTTGTATCTCTCTACTCAGATATCATATTGGCAAACGGTTTACAGAGTTAGAAACTAGACACATAGGGATTTAATTTCAAATAAATATATCCATGTAACTCTCAATATATTGGGAGAAAATTGCGTCGTAACTTGTCTTATAAACCTGCCAGTTTCTCTGAAATGCGGCAACGTGACTTGGCGATCCTACTTTAAGAATACATATTTCTCTGCCCCGATGTCGTATGAATAAATGGTTTTGACCGTTGGAAACTATGTTCCAAGACCTTCATTTAGGTATATAATATGTCCCAAAAATACGTCTAATAACACATGAAATGTATTGCACCAAACGCTTCATTACAAGGCGAATCCTTCGTCGGTTTTTCCGCAACTTAAATTCGATTTTTCCCAAACTTTATATTTCATATCCAAACATCATATATAACCATATCATGAATTTAAAATCATTTAAATCTTGATTAAAAAATCTCATTCATTCTAACTTACCTAATACTTCGATAAACCTTAGGATTTGATCCTTTTTGAGCTTACATCAATTTACTTATGGAGTACTTTCACGTACAGAAACATGGGATGTAAAAATTTGAAAAGTGAGTATCTTTTTACTTAAAACCTCGCCACTACTTTTCTGAGGTTAGTCAAGATACTTACTTAGTATATAAGGTCGGTTGTATTCATACTACACTTCTACACCTTGCGTGAAGATTTTGGATCTGAGTAGCTGTGAAGACGAAGCCTTGCATTGGTGATGTACCAGTATATCAGATTCACGCTACCCTTTTGTTCATGGAGATTTTTAAAGCTCTTGAAAATGTCTTTCATTGGTGGCATTTCTATTTTACGTCTATATTTCATCTTGGATACGACCAAGATTTGAATGTATATGTTGAGTTGTCCCACATCGGAGGTGTTTGAGGTCCTTGGTCTCCTTATATGGTCTTGGGAAATCCTTACCTCATAAGATATCTTATGAGGGTTGAGTTAGTCCCAAGGTCCATTTATCATAGTATTAGAGCCAGGCCTATCCCAATTATTGTTAGCGATGTTGGGCCCCCATTTATGTTGTACACGCTCCAGTTTGCAGGCTTGGGCGTGAGGGGGTGTTGAGTTGTCCTACGTCAGAGGGATATGAGGTCCTTGGTCTCCTTATATGGTATTAGGCAATCATCACCTCATAATCTAGATTTTGGGGTTGAGTTAGGCCCAAAGTCCATTTATCAGTATAATATAGATCATTGTAATTACTACTACTAACTTCTGTCTCAATCTGTTTGGCGCTTCTTTTCTTATTGAGATTAACTAATTGCCAAAGATCGGACTATTAATTTCTTTTTAAAATTGAAATATTCTTAAACTACATGAAATGTACTAGTAATACGTTAAAGTATAGGTTTCTATTGTATTAAAATGGTGATATTATACATTCTAGATATAAGCCAAAAATTTCACTTAGTCCCCTTCTTGGGAAGCAAGAAGTAACAAACATTTTAGGGTGTGGATGTTTGGTTAGTAACTCTTATTTATGTCAGTTGTTTCTTAAATTTTAAAGTATAACAACCAAAGGTGGGCCAGGATTTAAACTTTATAGGTTCGGAATGCTGATGAACCCACTGGCCGTTTCAGTTACATTGTTAAAAAATCATTACTTGTACCTATTTAGTAGATTTTATTGAGATATTGTATTAATTATGTGTAAACTTAGCTTAGTTGTTAGTTACTCTGTCAGTGTTAGTTATATTAGTTGAGCTTAGATTAGTCTCTTAGTCTCACATGTGCCTCTCACGTGTGTTGTATATATGTACTCATTTTGCACAAGTAATACAAGTTAATCAGTTCATTTTCCACTTAACAGATTTTCTCATTCTTCTCTCTCTCTTCGAGAACCTTCTAGGGTTCCACCATTGGAGCTCAAGCTCGAGCTTTGTTTATCCTTCACTTCCCCATCTTTACATGGTATCACAGCACAGTGGTCACCTAACTATTGTCCTCGATTTATCTCTCAATTTAGTTCTAAAGCTAAAATCACGATCTCAATTGAGTTCTCAAGTTTTGCCCCAATTTTTCTCGATCCATCATTTTCTTCTCTTTTCCGTTTCATTCTTCAACGAATAGATACTACCCGCCATGGCTATCCTTGATCCAAACAATGAATCTGGAGTTGAATCGAGTAGCTCTACTCCCGTCGTCGGCGTCGACTCCGTAATTAATTTGAGCTTCCCTTTCTACATGCACCCGTCGGATAATCCTGGTGCGATGCTAGCGACAGCTGTGTTCAACAGCATTGGATACAGATCCTAGAGGAGAAGTGTTCTTGAGCTCTTTCAGTAAAAAATAAGATAGGTTTTATCACTGGAGACTATAAACGCCCAGACCTAGATTCCCCACAATTCTGTTAGTGGGAGAGGTGTGATGATATGGTAACCTCATGGATCCTGAATTCTCTGAGCAAAGATATTGTTGATAGTGTCGAATACGCTAGTAATGCTTTTGAGTTATGGAAAGAGTTAGAGGATAGGTACGACCAGATCAACGGCATCAAATTGTATCAAATCCAAAAGGAAATCAACGATTTAACTCAAGGAGTCCTTGATATTGCTGATACTACACAAAAATGAAGAAACTTTTGGAGGAATTGAACATGATAAAAGCCAAGTCACAGTGTAGTTGCCAATGCACCTGTGGGGCTAAGGAAAATATGCACAAAGATGAGTAAGACAGAAGAATCATCCAATTTTTCATGGGTTTGAACGAGGTATACACCACGGTACACGGAAGTATACTCATGATGAATCCCTTACCTTCTATGGAACATGCCTTTTCTTTGATCATTCGGGAGGAAAAGAAAAGAGAAGTGAAACCACACAATCATCTCGTGATGGAATCTATATTTTTGAATGCCAATGTTCCTGTATCCAATGGTTTAAACAGGGCACCTATGCAAAACAACAACTTCAGAAGCAATTACTCTCCAAATAACTATTCCTCCACTAGCAGACCTCGTCCTTTTTGTGATCACTGAAAGCGTGTCGGTCATACCAAAGACAAATGCTTCAAACTCCACGGTTATCCATAAGACTTCAATCACAATCCAAAGTACAATAAAGAACTGCGGCTAATATACACAGAACTCCAATTGATGCATTTCCTGTGAATGGTGAGGAAATACAGTCCCTAAGCAGCAACTCCAATGTTAGTCTCACTAGTGAACAATATGGGCAACTGGTGACTTTACTCTAGCACTTTCAAACTAGCTCTCCTAGAGATAACTCAGATAACAACATCACTAGTGGGGCTGTGAATTTTGCAGGTATTCTAGCTTTCTCTGTATATGTTCTCTCTGTTGATTTTGGATTACTGCCATGTAAATGCTTTAAGTCAAGGGCTGACATTTGGATTCTGGATTCCGGGGCTTCTAATCATATTACCTTCAACAGATCCTTGCTCACTCACATTAAAACCTTAGTGTATCCTATGTTAATTACTTAACCAAACGGCTATAGAGTTAGTCACTGAAATTGGAACAGTTACTCTTGCACCAAACATTATCCTGCATAGAGTTCTTTATGTTCCATCCTTCAAATACAACCTTATTTCAATACATTCTTTAGCTTCTCAATTTAAAGCTTTGGTTGCCTTTTCTGACTTCCTATGTCTACTGCACACCACTTCAATGAAGAGGCCTATGGAGATTAGTAAGGTCAAGGATGGCTTATACTTCCTATGTTCAAGTTTCTTGAAGAATTCCTGCTCCACTTCACCTGCCTCTTTGTCTTTTTCAGATTCTATTTTGTCTAAAACCTCTTATGTAAATAGCTTGCACTATCAACATTCTGATTCACTTGTAAATGTTTCCACTTACAATTCACATTCACTTGTAAATAATTCTATTGGTGATAAAACTCAGTGCTTTACATCACACTCTTTCTTGTCTGATATGAATCAAGCTAACTTATTGTGGCATTATAGATTGGGACATGTACCTTTTGTCAAGATGAGGGAGATATCCTCTATTCTTGTTCAGTTCTCAACCAAACAACCTTTTCTCTACTCTATTTGTCCCATGGCTAGGCAATCTAGACTTGCGTTCCTCCACAGAACCAACACCAGCACCACAAATTATGTTTTTGAACTCCTTCATGTAGACCTCTAGGGACCCTACCATGTGACCACCCATGAAAACTATAAATACTTTCTCACCTTAGTGGATGATCATAGTAGGGACACCTGGACCTACCTCTTGACCAATAAAAGTAATGCACTGCAATTCGTCAAAGGGTTCAAATCCTTGGTTGAAACCCACTTCAAAACAAATGTAAAGTACCTCATATCATACAATGGTTCAGAATTTGTAAATATAGAAGCCTCATCCTTTTTCAGTCAACGGGTATTATTCATCAAATACCATGTCCCTACACTCCTCAACAAAATGTGGTCGTAGAAAGAAAACATAGGTACCTTTTGGAAACTGCCAAGGCACTCCTTTTCTGCTCCAAGTTACCTTTGCAGTATTAGAGTGAGTGTGTATTTTCTACAACTCATATTATAAATAGACTCCCCACAACTTACATGAAAAATAAATGTCCAATTTAAGTCCTTTATAACAAAAAACCAACCTATTACTTAAGAAGCTTTGGATGCCTATGTTTTCCCACTACAACCAAGATTCATGGGGATAAATTTGAGCCTAGGATCACTCCCCATGTCCTTGTTGGATATCCTTATGAGACAAAAGGGTACAAAGTTCTTAACTTGGCTCCTAAGAAGATTCATGTTTCCAGGGATGTAACGTTTCATGAGCACATTTTCCCTTTTGCTATCTTAGATGATTCCTCCTCTCATTTTCCTTCAGTACTTGAGTCTTATTTTTCTACAGAGGATGTGCCACTTGTTGAGGCACATTCTAATCCTCATACACCTCAACCATCAACAGGTATTGATGATATCTCCACTACAGTCTCACATGTCGACAGTTCAGCTATACACTTTCCTAGTCACTCCTCACATGTTATTCCTTCACCACCTCTAACTCAGACCAACCAGGTACCTAGAAGGCCCGCTAGAGAGCATCACTTACATGTGCATCTGAAAGATTATGTATGTTCCATGCCTAACTTACACCCTGATACGCATCCTACAATTTTTTCATCATCTCATGTCCCCACATCCACTTCAGATTTCTCTTTCTCTCTCAATGCTCTTTTCTCCAAACATCATCATTTTTCCTTTAACTCTTTAGTTCCTGATAGTCATCACCTTATGCAAAGCCTTTTTCATGACAGTGAGCCAAACTCTTATGAGGAAGCAGTTTTGGACCCTGCTTGGCAAGCAGCCATGACACTAGAGTTTGAGGCACTCCATGCCAATCACACTTGGGACTTAGTTCCTTTGCCTATAGGGAAGAAGCCAATAGGCTATCGATGGGTGTATAAAATCAAACACAAAGATGATGGTAGTATTGAGAGATTCAAGGCCATGTTGGTGGTAAATGGGTATACCCAGCAGGCTGGTGTTGATTATACTGAGACCTTTTCACCAGTTGTGATGATGACCACTATCAGGCACTCATAGCAACTGCAGTAAAGAAACATTGGGGAATCTTTCAACTTGATGTAAATAATACCTTCCTTCATGGGATCTCCATGAGGAAGTGTATATGAATTTACCTCCTGACCTATTGGTTGATGCACCTGGACTAGTGTGCAAGCTGAACAAATCACTACATGTCTTAAAACAGACTAGCCGACAGTGATATACTAAGTTAGTTGAGGATGTATGCTCCAAAGGATATGTTCGCTCCCTTAATGATTATTCTCTGTTTTACAAGAAGACTGACTCCTCTATCATCTTTGTTGTTGTTTATGTTGATGATGTAATTATTACTGGGAACAACTCAAAGGAAATCACCTTGTTGAAAAACTTTCTGCATGCTCAATTTAGAATCAAGGACTTGGGAAGATTACACTATTTCCTAGGTTTGAAAGTTCTCTACAGGGAAGATGGTGCCATAATATCCCAAAGGAAGTTTTCACTTGATCTACTGAAGGTGTATGAGTGCCTCCATTGTAGTGCTTTCAGTTCACCATTGCATCCTAATGTCAAACTCAAAGATAAGGAAGGTGTGCCCCTAACAGATCCTTCTATCTACAGGGGTAAATTGAACTTCTTCACAAATATAAAACTAGATATTGCATACAGTGTGCAACACCTTAGTCAATTCATGCAAGATCCCAGGAACCTCATTTGAAGGCTGCTTATCATTTGTTTAGATATTTGAAGACTAATCCTACCCTTGGGATCTTCATTTCTGCCAATTCTGATTGTACTGTCAGAGCGTATCGTGACTTTGATTGGCATCTTGTCCAGATTCTAGGAAGTTTGTTAGTGGATATTTGGTACTTCTTGGTGATAGTCCAATCAGCTGGAAGTCTAAGAAACAGGCCACCATATCCCTATCCTCTTCTGAAGCAGAGTATAGAGCCCTGAGAAATGTAGTTGGTGAACTTGCTTGGTTGTGCACATTATTTGATGAGCTGACAGTTCCTTCTCCTAAGCATGTCCCAATGTTTTGTGACAGCTAATTAGCTCTGCACATCGCTCAAAATCCTGTGTTTCACGAACGAACCAAACATATTGAAGTCGATTGCCATTTTGTGAGAGACAAGCTGCAGGAAGGCCTGGTGTCTCTTCATCATGTTGGAACTGATTTCCAGTTAGCTGATGTCTTAACCAAGACCCTTACTGAAGTCAAGCATGCAACAATTATGAGCAAGTTGGCAGTTAGAACCTCACTTCCAACTTGAGGAGGGTATTGAGATATTGTGTTAATTATGTGTAAACTTAGTTTAGCTATTAGTTACTCTGCTAGTGTTAGTTATATTATTGAGATTAGATTAGTCTCTTAGTCTCACGTGTGCCTCTCACGTGTGTTGTATATATGTACACATTCTGCACAGGTAATACAAGTTAATTAGTTCATTTCTACTTAATAGATTTTCTTATTCTTCTCTCTTCGAGAACCTTCTAGGGTTCCACCATTGGAGCCCAAGCTCGAGCTCTGCTTATCCTTCACTTCTCCATCTTTATAGATTTCTTAACAGGGTCTGAGCTAAAGCTACTGGGTTCTGCTAAAATCATACCTCGTATATCCGTCCTCAGTAACGACCTATAGGTCTATGTTTTATTTTTGGCTTTGTTAGTTCTTATTGGCATACATAATTAGAAAGGTATGAAATTGGAATGTGCAGTGGCAAACTAGTATATGTATATTGTCTTTTATCGCTGTTCTAGATGGCTTGAGTCGCAGTATCTCTGGCAGTTATTAGTGTTTAGATTTTCAGTAGCATTTCGAGCTAGTTTTTGTTAATTGATACGAGCATCCTCTAAGTGTACTTTTTTTCCCCTTGACTAATCTGGCTCTTCTAAAAATTATTTACTCACAAGCAGAACATATTTGTCTTCTTTCTATTCAGTTTAGGAGCTGCTATGCAATTAAAGCTTAAACTGTTAGCGAATTCCTAGTTGGTGAGTAGGCAGTGATGTAATGCAACATGGTATCCTTCTACTTAAAGGAAAAGCAGGGGTAATGTTTTGTGAGCATGGGGATCTAACATGTTTCCAAATATCTCTCCCCACTGGGGCGGATTTATGTAGATGAGAGGGGATGCCACACCACCCGGTTGCTCGGGTAAAAATTTATATATGTACTGGCATTTCACACAAAGATACGTACATAACTAATGGGTGACACCCAACGTCCCACCGTGACCGTAGGTTCCATGGTTAAAGCACCCTGTTTCCAAGGGCAAGACCCAAGATCGTGCCTCACTGATTTCCTTCCTGGTGGTCCTAAATCTTTTTTGCCCTTTTCTTTTCTTCTTCTTTTAAATATTTTTTTTCATCTTTGTATTTCCTCTCTTTGTTACAATCCAGTTTTATTATTTATTTAGTTATACACTTGCTCTCTAGTTTTCCAAAATTTTAGTTGAATAAAATTTTAATCATTTTTCCTTTTATAGCCATGTAATACTATTATTTACTTGATTTCAAATTGGACCACATATTTCAGTTTGGTGATCGCGTATTTATTTGTCCATGGAAAGTTTTGGAAACAAACTAATTCAAAATACATAGAACTGAATCTAACCAAATTCATTCAAAACAGAGTGAACCGACCAAATGTACACCTAGTTCAATTTCTCTGACTAGCCGTAGCTTTGCATTAAACTTAGTGGCACCCACCGTCATTAAATCCTTGATCCGCCTCTGCCTTTCTGTTACTGTCTTGGATTCACGTTCATTCAGTCTCTGATTAAGTTAGTTGTGCCAAATTCCCCTGTTTCCATGCATAGATACTTGTCAATCAATTGAAGCTAACCTTCAATTTCATGCTGATATGACATCTAACTATTTCTTAGGACAGATTTTGTACTCACCAGTTCCCATTTGAAGTCGGTATCAGAAATGCCTGGAATATTTCCGACGAATAATGTTGTCTTCTCCAACCTAACAAAGCTTCCCATCAAGGGCTTTCTAAATGATGCAAAGCTTGTGTCTTCTTCAAACAAGAATGGCAAATTGATATTGTCATGTGCAAAGACCTCTGAAACAATTGTGACAGCTAAATCTGAAGGTGAGTGATGTCTAGGTTTCCATCAGTATCTTGGGGCTAATCCTTTTCTAATTTTCATTTTCTACTTGGTTATTGCATTGCATGACAAATTTCTTTTCATTTTGGCTTATTAGATGCATCAGTTAGTTTTTGATATCTCCCCTCTCATGTTGCTTTCAACCATAGTCTCGCTCTATTCTAAGTTGGAACTTCTATTGGAGTCTGAACTTTGCCCTTTCTGTATCGTTCTTAAAAGAGTGGAAAATAGGTCTCGTGGTTTTTTATTTCTGCTACAGCTTCCCTTCTCATTTATAACTTTTAGATTGAATTCTATTAGATAAGCAGCAAAAAGTGCAAGTTCAAAGGAGTCCACTGCCAACCGATACATTTCCCAAAGATTTTGAGGGTAGTTTATACTTGTGTCATTTTACTTTTGTGCCTTATGAGCGTTATCCAGCATAAGATCAGGAATGTGTAACTCCTGAAATAATTGGTCCTCCTGAACAAAAGAATAAGTCGCATGGATTTTGTTTCATATTCACGCAAGCACCTATTGAGCTGTTTAGGAACCAAGAAATCAGCAACCTGGGCCAAGTAAAGTCGGTTTGCATTTTTTTTTTTATCCACTGACAGTTTTTCCCGTCTGGCATGATTTGTAAAATCTTTGTTCATTTTTCTAGCTAACCCGTAATCACAATGTTATTTTTGTTAATTCTAAAGAAAAATTCAGGATCATTCTTTAACCAAAAAGTTTTCGAGTCTTTTTTCTAAACTAAATAAAATGTTGAGAGAATGGATAAATTCCAGCCAAACATAATTAACTCTAGATCTCAAAATGACGAGTAAGAGAAGCTAAATAAGGTTAAGAATTAGGATATATGATGAAATAATAATCTAGACAGCAGCGATTCATAATGAAAAGTAATAGAAAAAGAAGAAGGTTCACCAATCGTGACCCACGAGATATGTCTTCATTCATTCAACGAGTGATTACAATACGATAGCAAGGTTCTGAGCCTTTTCTCCAAGATAGGTTTTCAAGAAAGGAAACCTGTTGCAAGTAGAGTAGCCTATGACCGTTGAAGCCCCCCCCCCCCCATTCTCTCATCGGGTATTTATATAAGGTATTCTCCTTTACAACGATCATTAGCCAGGATACCTAAGTCTTTTATCCGTGCTATAGGTCGACCCTCTAAAATACCGTAACGTCCACTTCGGCGTACAAGCATTCTGAGTGTACGACCCCGGCCGTGGACGAGGTGTTCGTTTCGGCTCAATCGATACTTTGACATTCCTCTTAATGCAGATCCCTGTTTGGAAGATTTCGATCGATACAGTTAATCCCTCCGCCTTTTGGGGTCGTCTTTTGGCGAGCTCGATGGGCAGACTTTGCTGATTCGAAAGTTTTGAGAAATCTGAGCACTTTGGGTGATGGACGAGTACCTCATGGCGAGATAGCGATGTGACGTTTTCGAGCAGCATCAGACTGTTACATCAGTTCGGAATGTCATTAAATTCGTCATGCGTCATTATGGCCCACGTTCTCTATGCGTTGCATCGTTCCCCGTGCCCCTTCTGTTATTTTCAAAAAATGGCGGCGTTTGGTTTCCCTGCCCAGAATATTTATATCCCTAAAATATGGAAAAGTTCCCCATTTGAATTTTGTGTCTCCCAATCGTTCAAAAGAAAGTCTTAAGGCACTCCTTCTTCTCTTCCAGTTTCTCGCATTTCCTATTCTACTAACGGTTCTCGTGGCTGCTACCCTCTTTTCCTTCCCATTCCCGATCTGTGAAACCAATCAAAGAGATGGCTAGTGCATTTTCCAACCCTGATAGAGCCACTGTGTCCCTGTACCAGAGAATGATATACCCCTACTCGAAAAGGGAGTGGTTATGGCGGAAGATGATAGATTTCTGACGGTGGATGAAGTAGTCCCTCGCCCAGGTAAGGCAAGGACTGACTTCAAGAGCCCCGCTGAGGATGAGTTTGAACCTGTCATTTCTACAATGGATGTTTCAGCGCTCACGGCGTTTAAAGCCAAAGGGATAATCCATGATCAAATTGAACTCGTTCAAGCGGGTCGTGACATAGTGAATATACACCACCCGGGATACTGCACATTTTACGCATATCTATTCGTCATCAGATACACGCTTCCCCTTCCTTCCTTGGCGGTGAACTTTTGCCACTACTATGAGGTGTGTCCGGCTCAACTCTCTCCGTAAATATACAAGCTCTTCCTCATGCTCATCAAGTACGCGGAGCTGGCCGATCGGGGGATTTCTCTCCGGCACCTGCTTCACCTCTTCGTTCCCCATTTTCATATGGGCACGATGATACACCTTCGTCACCGAGGAACCAAGGGCTTGGTGGTGAATATGGATGACAAGACCAACCGCCGCTTCTGGGAAAACTTCTTTTATGTCCGTACGGAGCACGTGGTATGGAACCCCGCTATATTTCCTGAGACGTGGAATCTCGCCCGTAGGTCTTTCTTTCTTTTTATCCTTTTTTTTAGAATGGTTGGTTGTTTCCCTCTAGTGATCATCGAGTGTTCTTTTTTTTCATTATGTTTTTGCAGCCGAGAGAGTACCTCCTCTGCTAGTTGCCGATATCCGCGGGTGGGTGAGAGATTCTGCCCCATACGATGGGGATTCGCGAATGGGCACCCTTCCATGAGAGGTTTGGGCACAAACCTTCCGTTGGTGAGTCGGCTCGTCTCACCCTCGGTCACTTTGTTCTTCGCTCTGTGCTTTTCTTTATCTTATATCTTTGTTTGGTCAAATTTTTCTCATTGGCAGGTCGGAGGGGAGCTAGGAGGGCGAGGGCTCCCGTCCTTGCTTTCCGCCAGCCGGCTTCCTCTGGCAGGCCCGTACCAGTGGCGACTGCAGATGAGGACGTCCGAACTCTGGCTACTTCGTAGATCGTGTCCGCATTCGAACCCGATCGTTTGGAGGCTGCTTCTCGATCGGATACTCCGGTTCCCACAGTTTGTTCGTCGGACGAACCTTCTCATGATGATGGCGAAAAGGCCCCGTGAAATAGGCGGAGGATAATGTTGGAGGGGGCGTCTTTGATTAAACGGCCCCGACGGGTGACCTCATTTTGGCGGTGTCAGAAGCCGGAGGTGATTTCAGCCTGGGTTTGGAGGCGATGCCCGTTTCAAGCATGGAAGAGACTGCTGTGGCGGGAGGACAAATACTACTAAAAATCCGGAAAAAAGTGACCAAAAATTTGCGACCAAAGTTGGTCGCTAAATTAGATAAAATTATTAAAAAATAATTGTAANGTCAGACTTGCTTGGTCAAAGAAATATTAAAATTAGCGACCAACTTTGATCGCTAAAGTGGGACCCAGTTATAAAATTTTTAATAATTATATTATTATTTTAAGAAATTATAAAATTTAAATAAATAAAATTTAAAATTAGCGACCAAAGTTGGTCGCTTATGAAAGGGGAAGCAAATAGAGACCAACTTTGGTCGCTAATCTGAGACCCAGATATATAATTATATTATTATTTAAAAAAATTATAAAATATAAATAAATATAATTTAAAATTAGGGACCAAAATTGGTCGCTTAAGAAAGGGGAAGCAGATAGAGACCAATTTTGGTCGCTTGTCTGGGACCCAGTTCTAACGTTTAATAATTATGTTATTATTTTAAATATTTTATAAAATATAAAATAAATCTTATTTATAGTTAGCGACCAACTTTGGTCACTAATTTTGATTTCTGGATAATTAGCGACCAAAGTTGGTCTCTTTTCAGGTCAATATTGGTCAAAATTAAAAGTCACTTTTATCTTTACTATCTTAATAATATAAATGTAATCCGTTAACACTTTTGTAATACAAGAAATGAATACAATAAAATATACTCTAACATGCTATATATGTAGTTAAAATTGTACAACGAAGCGTGTTATATATA
>ML414399.1:386-35189 GCA_005239525.1 Nicotiana knightiana | reverse complement strand
CCTTTCTTCGCTCATTCAATATGAAAAATAAAAATACAATACAGTGCGTATTATAAAATTACGTGTGAAATGGGCATTTGTCACCTGTGATCCAAAAATTATATCATTCCTTCTTGAACGTGAAATACGTGCTTTTTTCTCTTTATGCGCGTATATTGCACATGCAGACGTACATAAAGGCTAATATATATCCAAACCAAATAATGAAAAACGAACTCAATTCTCATCAGAACATATATATAAAACCATATTAATATGGGGGAATAAGAGCTATGAGGGTGGCACTGGGATGTACTGCTACTAACGCATATAAGTCAATTATTCTTTACTCAATTCCTGTGTGGATCTCTCGTCTTAACCATTCAAATATTCTTCGTTGCTCCGTTGCACTACTAAAATTATTGATTTGATTAGTGCTTGTTTTTCTACTTTAAGGTGTGAATGTGCAGTCTTCATAGCCTAAGACGTCAACTATAGGAATATAGTTGGACCGAAGATGCTACAGCGCTAGTAGTGTATCACGAGGGTTATCAAGATAACTGTCATGGGCAACTTTCCAGTCGTGCCCCATGACCCCTTGGACGCGCCAAGTGATAAGCGCGCATGTGCCTCTGTCGCCCCACCGATTTCCCTCGCTAGCGCCCAGCCACAAGCAGCTGACAACGGACCTGTTTCTACCTCTGTAGAAAACTAAGTCCTTTTTCCCTGTATTACTAGAGTAGTTTTATTCCATGTACTTTCCTTATGTTTCTCTAGCATAGTTTTGTCTATTCCTGTAATGTTGGTTTATTTTTTTTAAGCATTATTAGGGGGGATCAAGCAATCAAAAACTTTCTAACAAGCAATTCTCTGTACTGGTGTCTCTCCCCCTCGACACCGCGTTGCCTTCTTTGTAACAGCTTTTATTAATGCAATCAAGCTTTTATTCAATTCTCATTATTGTTCTCTCAATTGTTGGCATTGGTTTTCCCGCACGGCACTGACAATCTCGTCTAGCGTGTGGAGGGGACCTCACTTGGTGGACAGCAGCCACCCTGACATCGGTTGCTTAGCCTTACGTCGCCCTTCCGAAGAATCTCAGGAAGGCGCCGTGTAATAGTTGGTATCAGAGCCTAGGCTCGACATCGGATGAGGGAATGCATTGGCATTACCATCATTTCTGACCATGGTGAATTATGGGGACCGCATTGCGGCCCTTGAGGAGACGGTTGGTGTACTACGCCCCATCATGGATACGATTACGGAACTGAAAACCAGCCTAGTGTAAAATTTGGACGACCTGGACCGCAGAATGGCCTAGGTGGAAGTTGACATAGAAAACATCAGTCGCGACTCTGAAGGAGACCGGCAAATGGAAGCTACTGAGGCAGCCGAAATTTTTGATAAATTTGAGGGCCTCCAGCAGGAGCGCGCCGAGGATTTAGACCACAGGGCACATGAGGCAGACAGGATGACTGCCATGCAGAAAACTATCAACGACTTGACAGGCCAGCTCAATGTTGTCAATGCTGCTCTTCAAGGCTTGCTTCGAGGAAGTGGAAATCCAATCGGGGGTGCTGCGAACCTCGCCCCCTTGGCACAGAAACTGAAGATTCCTGAGCCAAAGCCATACAGTGGGGATAGGAATGCTAAAGAAGTGGAAAATTTTATCTTCGACGTCGAAGAGTGCTTCGATGCCGTGGAAGGCCTAGAAGAAGCCAAGAAGGTAGCAACTGCTGCCATGTATCTTCAGGGTGATGCTAAGCTCTGGTGGCGAGTGAAGTACGAAGCCATCAGGGCTGGTGAAGATGCTCTGGAGACATGGGAGGAACTGAAGGCAGCTATACGCCTACAGTTCTTCCCCGAAAATGTTGAGCACAATGCAAGGAGGAAACTACGGGAGCTCCGCCAGACCAAGTCAGTGCGGGACTACGTGCGAGAATTCTCCGCACTCATGCTGAACATCCGCGACATGGGGGACAAAGACAAGCTCTTCACATTCCTGGAAGGGTTGAAACCTTATGCCCGCATGGAGCTGCATAGACAGAGGGTGGATACCCTACCCAAGGCAATCCAAGCAGCAGAATGCCTTGGGGACTATCAGATGGAAACTCGGAAGGATAGGCCGCAGCCGCCTATCCGAGCGGGTTACAAAGGGGGCCAATCCAACAACGGTGGCCCCAACAGAAGTGGGGGAGACCGAAGTGCAGTCAAACCTAAGGCTCCCTCCTCAGGCAGCAACAGTGTTGTATCAAACAACAATGATCGGGGGAGAAAGCCCCCCTCAGGATGTCGTCATTGCGGCGGACCGCATTGGAATAATGAATGTCCACATGCACAGATGAACGCCCATCAAGCTTATGATGAGGGGACGGATGATGAAGCAGATGATGATGAATAGACCGAAGCAGTCGGTGCTTCAATGCAATTGTTGGTTCTGTTTCGGAGGCATTAGTGGGAACCAGTGATGGTATCCGCAAGAAGAAGCACCCCCGCCCAATTGCCAAGAAAGGGAACAAAAAGACGAATAAAGGGACTCCTCCTAAGCAAGAGAGGACCTTGATGTTCATTGAACTTAGGGTAAATGGCAAACCCATTTGGGCTATGATAGATACAGGTGCCACTCACAACTACTTGGCCTCAAATCAGGTGGGGCGTCTTGGGATAGTTGTGGGAAAGGGACGGGGTCATGTCAAGGCTATCAACTCCCCTCCTCAACCAGTGGGTGGAATATCAAAAGGAGTACCGGTAAAGATGGGGCCTTATGAAGGAAAGTTCACCTTGCGCGTGGTGATCATAGATGACTTTGAGTTGATAGTGGGACTGGAATTCTTGAGGCAGTCCAACAGCATGCCCGTACCATATGCGGACATGCTTCTAATGATGGGGGTAAACGGGGCCACATCCTGTATTATTCAGTGCATATCCAGGAAGATAGCCGCTAAGAACATCTCGGCCTTGCAACTAAAAAAGGGGGTCAAGAGACATGAACCTACATTTCTGGCTACCCTATGTATTGAAGAGGTAGAACACTCATCGGGACCACTCCCTACACCCGTAAATGAGCTACTACTGNTGATGATGGGGGTAAACGGGGCCACACCCTGTATTATTCCGTGCATATCCAGGAAGATGGCCGCTGAGAACATCTCGGCCTTGCAACTAAAAAAGGGGGTCAAGAGACATGAACCTACATTTCTGGCTACCCTATGTATTGAAGAGGTAGAACACTCATCGGGACCACTCCCTACACCCGTAAATGAGCTACTACTGGAATTCGAAGATGTCATGCCACAGGAAATGCAGAAGCGACTTCCGCTTAGGCGCACTGTGGACCATGAGATTGAGTTGGTGTCGGGTGCAAGGCCACCTGCCCGGGTGCCTTACAGAATGTCACAACCCGAACTCACCGAGCTTCGGAGACAATTGACGGAAATGCTAGACACAGGGATCATCGTACCCTCTAAGTCCCCATATGGGTCCCCTGTGCTTTTCCAGAAGAAACATGATGGTAGTCTACGCCTCTGCGTGGATTATCGGGCATGGAACAAAATTACTCTGAAGAACAAGTATCCTATTCCACTCATGGTAGACTTGTTCGACAGATTGGGGAGTGCTACGATGTTCATAAAAATTAACCTGAAGACAGGGTATTGGCAAGTCCGGATTGCTGAGGGTGATGAACACAAGACGACTTGTGTGACAAGATATGGGTCGTTCGACTTCCTAGTCATGCCGTTCGGCTTGACTAAAGCCCCAGCCACGTTTTGCACCCTAATGAACCAGGTCTTCCGAGAGTACATTGATGAATTCGTGGTGGTCTATTTGGATGATATCGTGGTCTATAGCCAGACACTGGAAGAACACTTGGAGCACTTGCGAAAGGTCCTAGCCCGGTTGCGGGAGCATGAGTTGTACGCAAAGCTATCCAAGTGCTCATTTGCTCAAAAATAGATCGACTTCCTCGGGCATGTCGTTGAGGAAGGGCGTATCAAGATGGACCAGCAAAAGACCCAAGACATCACAGATTGGCCGCCACCCAAGGATATCCATGANAAGCAGCTATGTCTAGTAGCCCCGTCTTGGCCCTTCCTGACTTGGCCAAGCCCTTCGAGGTACAAACAGATGCTTTTGACTATGCTCTTGGCGGGGTCTTACTACAAGACGGGCATCTCGTAGCATACGAGAGCCGGAAGCTTAAGGATGCAGAGCGGCGCTATGCCGCCCATGAGAAAGAATTATTGGTTGTCGTTCATTGCTTATGCCTTTGGAGGCATTATCTTCTTGGATCACCGTTCGTGGTCAAGACAGACAACACAGCTGTTAGTCATTTCATGACCCAGCCGAAGTTGAATGGCCGGCAGGCCCGAAGGCAGGAACTCCTAGCGGAATTTAACTTCAACCTAGAGTACCGAAGTGGAAAGTCTAATCATGTGGCCAATGCACTCAGCCGCAGAGCGGACCTAGCATCGGTGTGCCAACTCGCCACCCTAAGGGGGAGCGAAGTAGCCACCACCATTAAGGACCAGATACAGGATCTACTCATCAAGGATCCCGTTGCACAGTATTTGGTTGATCTAATAGGACAGGGCAAGACTCGCCAGTTCTATATGGAGGATGGTTTCCTGAAGGTAAAAGGGAACTGACTTTATGTTCCAAAAGGAAGGGATCTGAGAAGAACTCTCTTGGCGGAATGTCATGACACTCTGTGGGCCGGCCATCCCGACGAAGAATGCACCATGGCATTACTTCGTCGTGCATATTATTGGCCCCAAATGGCTGACGATGTCGCGCAGTATGTGAGGACTTGTCTAGTATGTTAGAAGGACAAGTCCGACCGCTTGACACAAGCGGGACTCTTGGAACCTCTAGTTGTTCCAAAGAGACCTTGGGAAAGCGTGTCGCTGGATTTCATCATCGGATTGCCCAAGGTTGGAGATCTCACAACTATCTTGGTTGTGGTGGATCGGTTTTTAAAGTATGTCACTTTCATTGCAGCACCTCAATATATATCAGCAGAGGATACAGCTCGACTCTTCTTCTCTCATGTCGTCAAATATTGGGGTCTGCCCAAAGACATTGTTAGTGATCGCGATTCACGCTTCACTAGCAACTTTTGGACCCAATTATTTAAGTGCCTCGGGTCAAAATTGAGTCACAGCTCAAGTTTTCATCCACAATCCGATGGCCAGACGGAGCGGTTCAATGGCATGTTGGAGGAATATCTCCGCCATTTTGTTACCGGATCGCAGAAGAATTGGGTGAAGCTCCTGGATGTTGCTCAACTGTGTTTCAATTCACAAAAGAGCTCCAGTACAAACAAAAGCGCTTTTGAAATTGTTACCGGGCAACAACCGCTACTCCCACACACCGTGAATGCACCAAACATGGGGAAATCTCCTCGTGCTACTAGCTTCTCGACAGAATGGAAGCAGAATATGGAGATAGTGCGGAGCTATCTTGTTAGAGCCCAAAGGAGAATGAAGAGGCATGCTGATCAGAATCGTCGCTTTGTTGAATACCAAGTGGGAGACAAAGTGATGGTCAGAATCCCAAAGCGGTACTTATTTGCAGGGGTCCATGACCCTCGCCTGTTGCAAAAATACATTGGACCTTTGTCCATTGAAAGACGCATTGGGAAAGTTGCATACCGGGTGGATACCCCAGCATGGTGGAAAATCCATCCCGTCTTCCATGTCAGCCTATTGAAACCATTCCGGGAAGACACGGAGGATCCTGCACGGAGCCAACTCACTATACCCGGTATTCGAGGCCCCGGCTCAACCGGGAAAAGGCGGGCTGAAGCTATTCTTGATGACCGGGTAATTCATTCCTCCAGGAAGGATCACCAAGAGTTCTTGGTAAAATGGCTAGGGTGTGACNTCACAGCCTACAAGAGCCTGATTGAAGATTATTTGGCAAGTAGGGCGCCGAGGACGTCGCCAACTCAGGTGGGGGAGAATGTCATGGGCGGCTTTCCAGTCGTGCCCCATGACCCCTTGGACACGCCTCGTGGCGTCCCAGCAAGCCTCCCAACGCCTAGTGCCACGGACGGCCCCGTGGTCTTGGCCGCGCCAAGTGACAAGCGCGCATGTGCCTCTGTCGCCCCACCGATTTCCCTCGCTAGCGCCCAGCCACAAGCAGCTGACAACGGACCTGTTTCTACCTCTGTAGAAAACTAAATCCTTTTTTCCTGCATTACTAGAGTAGTTTTATTCCATGTACTTTCCTTATGTTTCTCTAGCATAGTTTTGTTTATTCCTGTAATGTTGGTTTATTTTTTTTAAGCATTATTAGGGGGGATCAAGCAATCAAAAACTTTCTAGCAAGCAATTCTCTGTATTGATGTCTATCCCCCCTCGACACCGTGTTGCCTTCTTTGTAACAGCTTTCATAATGCAATCAAGCTTTTATTCAATTCTCATTATTGTTCTCTCAATTGTTGGCATTGGTTTTCCCGCACGGCACTGACAATCTCGTCCAGCGTGTGGAGGGGACCTCACTTGGCGGACAGCAACCACCCTGACATCGGTTGCTTAGCCTTACGTCGCCCTTCCAAAGAATGTCACGAAGGCGCCGTGTAACATAACTTATGCACAAAATCGGCAAAGTTTTACAGATAACGCAAAATTTTGGGCGCCATGAACTTCATTTGTGGTGACAAAGTTGCAGTATAATATAGTTGTTTGATTGAAATGCGTAAGGTGTTGCATGACCAATATACTACCATCATATCACAATAAATAGAATTGAGAAATAAAAAACAGGAGTAATGTTGCAACTTGCACCTTAAAAGCAACCTTGGACTTGGAGAAAGTAGAAAATGTCACTATGTGCTTAGGTCTACCATGGGGTAGATTCTCATCGGTTGTGGTTATGCCGGGTAATATAGACTTTTTAATAAATGCAAGATGATCGATAGAATTGAAAGAAAGATCTTGGTTTGCCAATTAATATAGGACTCGATGCAAATACAAAAAGACGTGTGAAGTGGGAATTTGTCACCCGTGATCGGAAGATAATTTGATTGTTTCTTGAATGTGAAATAGAGCAATATAGGTACATTATTTTCTTTATGTGAGTATATTGTACGTGTTGACATGCGTAAAGATTAGTATACGTCCAAATCGAGGAATAAAAAAGGAACAAAGTTTATATCAAGGAAGGGTCGAACAAGAACGTATTAATATCGAGGAATAAGAGCAATGAGGATGGCATCGGACGTACACTACTGTCGTGGATAACTCACCTTAAGTATTAAAATATTATTTGTTACTACGTCGCATAAGTGCGTATATTGTTAATACGATTAGTGTTGAGTGCAGGGCGAAGTTACACCATTTTAAGGATGGTCAACTGACCACCTTTAGGAGAAATTACACTGTGTTTATAAGTTAAATATTATATTTTAACGGTATATAAAATATATTGAACCCTTTGTCGGAGATTTTTTTCTACTTCTCTCAAGTTTGAACACCTTAGGAAAAATTTCTGTCTTCGCCACTGGGTGAGTGGGCAGACTACATAGCCAAGACATCATTTTTAGGAACATAACTGGACTTGAGATGCTACAAGCTATGTTTCAGAATTTTGGTACCTACACCAAAAATGTGACATATAATTTTATTGAGAAAAAAAATTCAAAATATTTATACCGAGTAATATAGTTTTGTTCATAAATCCAAGAGGGTGGATAGAAGTGAAAGAAAGTCCCTAATTAGGTCATTTTATAGGAAATATAGAAATAAGGACCCAATACAAATACAAAAAGACGTGTAAAGTAGGCAATAGAAGGGTAACTTGAGAGTTGAGAGCCACATTCTAGCTTTGTTGCATGGTGTATTATTGGCTAGAGTATTTCTTCTTTGGTGTTCAACTCAGTCTAGGTGTACCTTGATTATATTTATCATCTTTCACGATTATGGATATTGACTTTATTCATGACATTTTAGACGTATGATTTCACATAAGATTTAAACATTAATCTCAAATCATTTTCATCCATTTTCTTGATAGTTAGACCACAACATTCAATACTTAGCGTGCGTCTCTCTTTATGCATCTTGCAAAATTCTTCCTCAAAAGTTTTTATCTAGTAATATGAATTTGTGGTTTAAGTGAAAGTGGTAAACAGAAAACCTTCGAGATCCCTTAGGGGTCGTTTGGTTCAATAGTGGAATATCTCATGATATTTCATGGGGTGAGATATCCCATAGGATTAGTTATCCCACATTTTATATGAGATAATTAATATTTGAAATTTTATTTCGAGATTATTCTATTTATCACATGTACAAACGACCATATATATAAACCCCCCACCCCCCATTTATCCATTTTTGACTTTAATTGCCAAAAAACAAAATCCCAAAGATATTCCTCAGCCCACTACAACACAAAAAGAAAAACAAAACCCCAAAAACCTCTTCTAAAACCCTTGCAATTTCAATCCATTTACGACAGCCATGAATCCCAATACCGCAACTCCCAATTTCGATAACCTCCTTCTCCAATCATTAATGGGTCGACTCCAAATTCGTCCTCCTCCTTCAACTTCAACTTCAACTTCAATCCCACCTCCTTTTCTTTCACCTCAATCCCTTGAAGACCTTCTCTTCAACAATCTCCCTTCCGATGACGACGAACAAGAAGAAGAAGATCAAGATTTTAATTCCTCTTCAAAATCCGAGCTCTCAAAGGAAGAATCCCGTCTTGAAAAACAAATTATCCGTACAATTCTTAGTGGAAAAATTGAAACTTTAAAACCCAATTCGGGTCAGGCTGTAACGTTTGGGGAGCATCATATTTGTGTCGGGTTTCATGAGGACCCGGGTTCCGATTATCGGGTATGGGAATGGCATGGTCATATTATGTTGTTTGATGAGGAAAATGGATATACGCCTGAGTATATTTATGGGAATTATTTTGAAAGAGTTACTACTATTAAGGTGACGAAGAAGAAGGAAGAGGAAGAAGAGGAAGAGGAAGTTGAGAAAGAGGAGAAAGTTGGGAATTTAGGGTTGAAGGAGTTGATTGAATCGGGTGAATCTAATAGTGAGGGTCGGATTCTTCGGAGGAATATGAATGCTGGCTCTCCGAGGTATGTAGGATCGACTTTTTTCGTCATATCAATTTATGTGACATAGTTCAGATTAGGAGCATCAAACTAACTAATCTTCAGTGTAAATGAGTCGTCAACTTTTTTCTAATAAAATGTACATACATATGTAGGAACTACGTAAAAGGTGTTATAATTCACCATAATTAACAATTCAAATAATTTAAAAAGTATTTGCGAAAACATGGTCTAAGAAAAACTCCTTTGACTCTCCAGATAGTAATTGTATTGTGGAACAAAGGAAATATTTGTTTTTCCTTCAAGAATTTGGATCTTTTGAAGTAGTTTTTACCATATCAAATAGTTCAACTTATGCTCTTTTGTTGCTGCTTGGCTGGTTTTGTTTACTTATTGAGTATCGGAATGAAATGAGGCCTAATACAGTGGAATGGATGTAGAGGAGGATCGGGACATTTTTGTTGATGATGATGTTATACTTTATAGTCGATGCGAGCTGCTGTTGAATTAGTTCTTCTCTGGAGGTTGAAAATTTGCAGAAGTAGCTGTATTTCCCTTTCTTTTTGTTGTACTTCTAGGATCTTGAGACGTATGTTACGAGTTCTCATTTTAAGAAATTAACTTAATAGATGTTGAATAAGCTCCGTCTAAAGGATATGTTTGCTGTTTAACAGTACTTAAGCATAGTTGTATACTTGTATTTCTTTTGTACTTAAATGAGACTCTCTTCCATTAATACTTTGGCTGCAATTCATAGTGGTAAAATGTTCTAATTCCATTTCTAAGAGCTCAGAAGTGGTAGCTATGTCTTTAGAATTCCTTATTTTCATCTGATCCTTGAAATCTTAGACCAGTACTTTCGTTTTGGATTTAGTTCAATCATATCTGGTTCTTGTCATGGTCCCTGGGCTTAGTTCAAGTGGCAAAAGTTGAGGGACTTGCGACTTAGGTCAGCCCTGCGCAATGCAAACTAAGCAGGATTTGTAGGTGGAGAAGGGTAGAGCCGTAGAGGGGTGGTCTCATTATCCCAAGTTTCAAAGGTTGCAGCTGGTCCTAAGGGTTGGCCCCATATGGATGTCTCAGTCATCAAAAATTATATCTAGTTCTCATGCTAAAGTAGTACTTTTACAACTGATCCATTCACTAGAAAATGTGATTCACACTATTGGAACTCTACAAGTAAGATTGCTTCAGAGCCTTCTGGACCCTGTGTTGAGATCAGCACCATCTTAATTTGGCAAAACTAGATATTATATTTTTTATCTGGTCTGTGATTATTCTGGTTTTCCCCACATTCTATAGCATTTATATCTCCCCATAACAGCCTGATCAAGCATATTGATGACTATGTTACCTGCAGCCTGCCTTTTACCTCCAAGTGCGGTATGCATTCCTATATGATCTTTTCTTCTTTGACCAAGCTTGTTGCTTGAAAGTGATTTTTGTTTGACATTTTTTCTTTAATCATTGCCAGTATTTGATAGTAATTTGTTTTGCTGCTAAAATAAGTGTCTGAGTATGACCCTTCCCTCATCTTTCTTCTATTCATTTGATTTAAATTCCCTTCTCATGATTGGCAGGGTCTAGCTGATAGACTTGTGAATTTGCTCTTTTTCACAATGAGAGCATTTCCCTTTGCCGCATGGAGTTTCTTTCACTTTCCCTTTTCCGAGCTACTTGGTATTTGAATGGCAAGACCAAGTAGCTCTGAAAGTTAGGAGAACACAGGCTTGAAGTGAAAGGTTGGGAGCTCCCTGGTGAGCAGCTCGGAGTTGAGACTACTTTTCTTCGATCAACTCTTTTGTTAATTTCCAAACAGTAGTGCCCGAGTTTTTTGGGTTAGTTGCAGATAATAATACATTCACTTTCTTAATGTTTGGTTGTCACTGAACTTGTTTTTGTGCTTGACTAATGGTTTGATCGTCGCTGAACTAGTTTGAGTATGTTTTAAATGTTGACAATACCTTTTACTGAAAATAATCATCCTAGGGCGTCTTGCTCAGATCCTGTATATATGTTAAAGAATTCGCCAAATAAGTACAAGTAGCAAATTTTGATGCTGGAAAATCAAATGGACTGTGGTACAATCAACCAAAGTTCAAATCTTAAATCCATTTCTGCTCCAACCTATCCAGTGGTATTTGAAGTTGCCCAAATTCCACACAGGATAGATCTAACTTGTGCTTTTATGATGTTGGCTTGGTACCCATCACAAAGATATATAAGGGAAAGAAGCAACTTCATATATTCCTTTTTTTCAAGACTAACTTCATATATCCCTTTACGAAAACAGGTGATAATCCGGTTAGAAAAGCTTCTTTTCCCTTAAAGTTGATAAAATCCAATATGAATTTCAAATCTATATCCTAAATTAGAAGTTCCTAATCGTTTAAGATCTTAGATGATACACGATCTTGTTGGATTTCCAAATAGCTACTTGCATATTCAAGGTTGTGACCTAGCTACCGATGAAATTAAAATGAACCATGGGAGATGACAATTTAAATTCCAACACAGGGCGAAGAAGCTAGGTAATTTTTTTCTCATTTGTCTAAGCATTAGTGGACAAAGTTATCGAAGTAATAGATTAATTGAAGTGCAAGTAAGCTTAATCAAAAGACCATTGTCAACCCTTTGGATGGCTTTACACAAGCAATAAGGAACATAATATAATACAAACACCCTCCTGCTTGTGACATTGGTTGACATAAGGTAATGATAGAGATCAAGTGAATAAAACGAATTCCCTTTTAAATTCTGGATTAACCAAATAACAGGATTTAAACATTCCATCCCCTAAAGCAGCGGAACAAGAGATTGCAAAAGTCACAGAACAATCCCATTCTCAAATCCACATGTTATAACTGAAGAAACATTTGAGTAAATAAAGATGGGCATCAAAATGCTATAACCACTACGGAAAATATAATCTAAGATCCAAATATATAGGCCAAGGATAACAAATTTATCTCGCCCAAATACATGCCACGGAGATAACAGTTGGCCCGTTTATATAATCAGTCAAAAAAAGCCTGCAAAATGTGGTCAGAGGAAATCCTTAAACACTTCACAGAGAAGAGTTCCACCTCAAACGAATCAGCACAAGACAGCCTTAAAAATGAACTACTATATTTTAGTAAAGTTACAATATCCTTCAACAAAAATGATATAGTGCAATCAAATATTTCAGTGAAATGCACGAGTATCTGGTCATTGGCCAGTCCATGCTATATTGCAATCAAATAAATATTTCACTAAAATAATGAGAGCCCCTGGTCATCGGCCAGTCCAACCAACAGTCTTATTTGTCGTAATCCCAAAGTTCAGTGGATCTTGTGGAGGTGGTGGTGGTGGTGGTGGTCTAGGCATACTTGGCCTCGCAGGGTCAACAAAAATTACCCAGCCGTCCAAGAACTTGGCATTCATTCCTTCACGAGCCTTCTCAGCTTCTTCTATTGTTTCATATGAAACAAATCCAAATCCCTTTGATCTCCCAGTTGCTCTATCAGTAATAACTTTCGCTATAAATCAACAGATAGCAACAAAAAAAAATTGGTGAAAGTTTATCACAGTTAAATCAGAATCTAGCAAAACAAAAGAGGAAGACGAGAAGGAAAATATCTTATAATTACCTTCAACAAGTTTCCCAAATTGTTCAAATGCTTTTTTAAGGTTTTCATCACTAGTGTATCTTGAAAGCCCTGCACCGTGACACATCAAGGGGAAAAACCATGAAAAAGAGCTTAAACAAAAATAGACCATTTATTTTTCTACTTCCTCATACCACTTGCATCAGGAAGTTTTTCCCCACTTCAACATATTGTGCTTTGGTTGTTATGGTAATATTCACATTTATTACCAAAAAAAAAACATATTGTGCTTTATTGAAAAGATTTTCCAATTTCCTTTTTAATATGTAATCTTCTTCCACTTGCCCTTATCTTTTTGATTATCAATTGCTTAACATGGAACGGTTGCAAAAATCATGTTTAATTAAAGGCAGATGCCATTGTCCACAGCAACACATCTGAGCAATACCAGTTGAAAACTCATTCAACTATTAGCCTGTAGTCTCCTTGTTAGTGAGTGCCGAAACATCAATACAAAATCTCTTTCAACATTTTGCAGATTAAGTTGGCAGAAAGCACCTTTACTAGATCATAGAAAGCAAAAGCAAAGCTAGGTCAGAAAGAAACACACTCAAAAACGTTTCAGATGGCTTAAAACCTCAACTTTGAAGAGAAGATGGAACAAAAATCCTTTGCGAGAAGATACTCTAGATGCATTCACATTGTTAATTGGCATACAACCTTAAAAAAACAACTGTGATGATAAATGCTTCACATATTGTTGAATCAAAACAATATTCCTTATCAGAGAAAGATGCAATTGCAAATCATTACCACGTTTTCTTTAATATATAGGAAAATCATTGTTATGTTTCTAATTGTCTGCAATGAAAATATAGCTCAAGTAGGATATAGCGCTGCAACCTTCGGCAATTTTTTTGTCAAGATGGATGTACAGCCATATAGGATTAGACAAGATTAGAATTGATTACATCAAACAAAGGGTGCAAGTAGCACAAATAGATGATAAATGAGAGGTTGCCTAAAATGTTTTGGCCAAGTCCCACACAAACCTCCAAAAGCACTGGCGCCTAGATGCAATACTAGTATACTACGATGAAAGTCCTACATAAGGATGAGGGAAACATTAAACATAGATCTAACTTAATTCAAAAAACCTACAATCGCTCATAATCAATGCAGACTTAGCTAAAAACAGAACTCAATAGTAGTAAATACCCATGTAGGTAGGTAATTACCAACTAGTTGGTAATAAAGTTTAGTTATTTATCAAGAGTCCTTTTTGTCTGGTTAGAAAGCCGTATACCTATGTAGGAATAACGATGAGATTTAGGAAATTTTTAGTTTTAGAGAACCTCTACTTTTACCTTAAAGACCAAATTACTTAATATTGGAACGAAATGGGCTCGAATAAAGCGGAATGGATGTACGGGATTCATATAACTAACCTAAACTAGTTTGAAATCAAGGCATAGTCAATTAATCCATTGATATGCCCATGAAACGAAATGTTCATTTTAGCACTTTCTTTGATAATTTATTTTTACAAAAAAATTGTGATATAGAGCAAGAGGTAACTTAATAGTAGTGAGCTAATACTTTCAACCTAACTAGAAATTAGTAATCATCAAAACTTTAACACATCCAACTTTGATAGGAGGAAGGAACGAATAATACTAAAAATGCTATCAATAATAGCAGACACCAAAAGAAGTGCGTATTACATATATCAGAATTAGCTCAAGGTAAACACCCAAAAAAATCAACCTTTATTTCCTTATATTCTTCATATGAACCTAAAGGTTTTAACTTTTAAAGATTTTAAAGTGCAAATTACAGAAATAACTAATATCACATTCGATAACTATCACGAGAACACATTAACCCAATAAGCAGAAAAATAGTACGGTCATGAAACCAATGAAAAATTAACAAAAAGAACTAAACATCAAATTTAAAATTGTACTAAATCTCTTCAATTTCAACAATTCTAGCCATGAATATACATCACAATCACAATCAGAAATACAAAATAATACACATACCACTGACAAATAGCTTAGGACTTGTGAGGGTTGAATTCAAGCGGATTAAAGAAAATTGTGATTGAAGAATAGTAGATGATGATCCATTGAAAATGCGACGAAGAAATGCCATTTTGTTTGAACGATATCTTTGTTCAGACCAAGTTCGGGGTTTAGGGTTTTATTATTACGTAGAAATGTAGTGATTTGTAAAACCATAGGGGTACAAATAGATATTTTGACAAAGCATAGGGCCCTTATGAAAAATAATTTTAGGTCGAAGGTTCGCGAACCGTCTAATATCTCTCCCTCCATTTTTTATTTTTTATTTTGCTTCTCTCTAGTATTTCACAAATTATTTCGACCTAAAAAAAATTTCTCTTGGAATTGTTCTCCGTGGCTGGATTATACATAGCTTTCTTTTGGATAAATAAAGAAATTTTATTACCAACAAGAAGTATTACAACATTAAAATTAACTGAAATTATGTGCGCCAGCGAAAATAGTCAATTTCTAATATCATATACATCAATCTTAGTAAAAGAATAATTAAAATTGATAAACATTCAGAAATTTCATTGCATAAAGCTCATTAGTATTAGCACAAACTTGTTTAAAACTAGCTTCCCAAAGATTCCTGCCTTTAGTATAGTAAGCATGAACCCATTTCGCCCAAATCTTATCTTTTTTAGTACAGAAATTCTACCTTTAATTTTTTTTGGCAAGACAAACGCATAAGCACATATGTCGTAGAAGGTTTGTCTAAGTCCTTTCCTAGCAGCAAAGGGACTATTTGGACTTCCATTAATTATAAATGAGTATGTTATCGTCTCAATTCTTAACATAGGCCAAGATTCAATTTTTTTTGGGTCCACAAGAAACTAGTTATATTAAGATAACAAGTGCATACAAGAAGCTAAATTTGACATAGGCACAGGACAACGCTGGCCTTCAAGAGTAAATAAACTACGGGGCGATCTCGTGGTGGGTTGTGACAAAAAGAGGGAAAGGATTGAGCTAGAACTAGTTAAATCCCTAAGATGGGACACAAAAGGAGGCGTCAGGTTGAAGCGTGGCACATTCAGTAGCAAGTACAATGCGTATAACAAAAAGCAGTCCTAACTTATCTTCCTCCAAAACCGTTTGTACTGAAGTTGGCGGATTTGTCAAAGTAGTGAAGTCCGTAGAGTTGTCCAAAGTGCAACCAAAATTTGCAAGTATATCAGCCACCCTATTTTGCTCGAAGGTACCTACAATTCATAATTAGATTGCTAAATAAGGGAAAGGCTATTTTGAGTCCGCATAGGAGTCCAAGAAGTTCTGTAAATATACTAGAAGAAGCGCGACATAGACCCCCATAGCCAATTATCCAATTCCCCCCTGAGTCCGAAGCCCCCTTGGTGTTAGAGTAACTTTTCATCCCCATCACTAATTAGTTTATAAGTGTTTGTTGGTGGGCTGCCATTTGATTTGCAGAGGAATTCTAGGAGGAACCTGATTTCGTGGTAAGGCAACATAATAGCATTCAGCTGCCTTTTTAAGTATGGAAGCTTTGGTTAAATGCGGTTTTGTGAGATCTAAATATGGAAGCATTTATGTTTAGCCATAAGTGCAAGAGCAGAAAGGTATAACAATAGAGCTTGGGGATGTGAAGTGTATTCGGCATAGTAATATGATTGATGAAGTGTTTTAACCATAGTACAGGGAAGGAGGATTGAAATTGAGGATAGAAATGTAATGGTGCAGGGAGAATTCTGACCAAAGACGCACAATATCGTACAATGAAAAAGCAAATGTGGAATAGTTTCGAGACTTGATGAGCAAATAGGCGGTTGTGGGAAGAGGTAAATTCCAAAGCTATTTAAAGGAGGCTTCAGTAGATGAAGGTAGTAGTATATGATAAATTGATTTGGTGGTGAAGTTCACACGAGGTGTGAGGGACCAAACGAATGAGTCATTGGGTTGAGTATAAGTGTGAATATAGGTTGAGCAGATGCGCTCTAGAATGTTGATAGGTAATTCAAAAGCTAATGTGGAATAGTCTGAGTGGTGAGATGAGAGGTAGATATTGACAGTAGTAGAGAGAGGTAGGATTGGTAGGGGCCAGATATGAGATTACCTAGTGGTGTATTGGCAGCAAGCCAGAAATCCGTCCAGAATTTAATACTTTTTCCATCCCCTAGTGTTCATTTAAGACCATGTAATTAGATTATTCCAAATAAAAGATTTATGAGAATGAAGGTTTGCCCAAGAGTGTAGATATTTGGACAAGAGGATGTATGCCCAAAGGGATGTGTGATTTTGGAGAAGATGCTAAGCTTCACTAGCGAAAAGAGATTTATTTTTAAGTGGGGGCAATTGAATCCCCATACCACCTTGAGGTTTAGGGGTGGTGATGTTACTCCATTCATTTTTTTCTTAATTGTAGTGGTCCCCAGAGAAAGTTATGTTGGTAGCATTTTAACTCTTTGACAATTGATTGAGGTCCTTTTTAGACAAAATTTGCACGAAAAATCATTTTCTAATATTTGCTTACCATTAAACATTTTTAAATGAAAATACTTTCCATCAAAGATAACAATTTCCCTCACTTGTGAGCAAAAGATATTTTCCTACCCTCGATCTTAAATTTTTTTATTTCTTATAAGTTGCTCTAAGGAAACTTAGAATTTTGGTGTCAATGGATATTTAAAAACCAACAAAATCGATCGAATTGTATCGTACCGAACCGATTTTTAGATTTCTTTTAATAAAACCATAGTTTTTTATATAAATCTATAACTGTACCGATAATTATGATAAGTTTTCTACTTAATAAAAATAAATCGAAAAAATACCGAACCGTACCGGATAAATTTACATGTAAAATGTATATTTATATATTAAGTTTAAAAGTAATAATGTATTAAAAATTTCCGTGTGCCTTGGAATTGTGAAAACGGTTACAAGCAAATAAGTAATTATACTCAAAATCTTAATTCTCAACCCTATAATGCTACTCCTATTGAAACTAAATTATTTCCGACATATTCACTAGCAAGACGCAAGCTATTCTAGCGATTAGTAGCAAACTACAATGTATTGAATATGTTTCCTTTCATATGATTTAGATTTATCTTTTTGAATATTTAATCTTCTATAGACTTTATTCTTGAGTTCCAACTTGGTTAATATCTTTTCACTCGGTTAATATCTTTGTTTGTTGTAGAATAGTTGATGAATCTATACTTTGGTCATCTTTAATATTTTCTTAATTCATCACCCTTTAAAGAGTAAACTTATCTAGAGAGTTTGCCAAGTCCTATAAAAGTACATATGTTATTGCATTCTACTTTTACTAGTAACTTTTACACGACATTTAAAAAACATATCGAAAATTAACCGAACCATACCGAAGAGAAACCGACATTATTGAGACGGTTTCGAAAAGTCTAATTTTAGTCATGCATAATAGAATAACCGAAATATTAGTATGGTACAAATTTTAAAAAATAATCGTCCGAACCGAACCGAACCATTGTCACCCCTAGTATCTAGTAAGCAAAAATTTCATAGCTCCACTAACCAGCAAAGACGACAAAAATGACGTTAACTTCCTCTTTTTTTCTGCGTTGTGTGTGGGTGTTTGGGTGGGTGGGGGTTGCAGAGAGCAGATAATTTCGTAACCCAATCACTACATATATTCAAACACTGAATCACATAAAGGAAACACATAAGGTCCCGTATAAGATATATCCTACATTTGAGTTAGCCACTTTCTAGCAAAATTTTCTCTGTATGCACTGGAAATGTACAAAAAGAAACTATCACTGCAAAAAGAAGGGGTAAAAACAACGTTTGCCCCACGCACGCATGATAAAAGGTCAGCATGCCTCGAGGACTTTCGACGAGCAGTTCCTCAGCTGCTCTTTATACATCAGCTGAAAACTAATCTATAAAAGCAATGACTGCTTTATGAAAACATAGTGGTAAATAACGAATACGAAATGCACTTGTCCTTGCATCTAAGAATGATCCCTACAAGATCTGCGAGCAACTTGATATGCCTTCAAAACACCTTGCTTCGTTTACTATATAATCACCTTGAAACTTAAACTCATCAGCTATAGGTGCATTTTGCATGTTCCTAGGTATTAAAGAAAAGATCCATCTGCAATGAGAAGCACCTCTTTTTCTATTTTCAGCTTCATTTCAGATCAGAGTAGAATGGAGGTCTCCCTTCTTAAATGAGAGTGCGTGCAAGATATGCAGCAATCTAGCTCCTTGTTGCACATTCTCCTCAAAGATGAATTACAATTCATAAGCTGTCTGCTGCACCTCCTTCTCCAACATTGACGTCCCCTTGAATACCGTCAACTGGAAGTCTCTTGAATACTTCAGATACTGTTAAAACAGTTTAAAAGGATATCAACATAGAACTAAGTACTCGGTATTTTTTTTAAAATAGATGGAAAAAATAGAAAGGGTAGTAGAGCTAGGGGACTACATCAGACATTATTTCGATAGACACAATTACATTCTTGATAAATAGTAACAGAAAGTAACCAATCTCGACTTTCATTCCCCTGTCCATGACAGGTAAAGGGAGCAACAAAATATAGGACTTGAAAATACTCTAATGCATTTCACTAACCAATCTGAGTCCTGACCATGGTTTGATCAGTAAGGTTATTGAAAAAAAAATTCAACTCACGAAAAGAGGCCAACAGGAAGAAAGATGGAAGGCAAGACTTTTAAAGCTATGCATGTTAATATTCCCACACCAAACATTTCTACATTTTTACTTTAATGCAGCCTAAACATCCTAACTATAAAACATTCAACAGCTTGCAATTATAAAACATTCAACAGCTTGCAATTGCTCTTGTTCTTAAATTGCCGATGAGATATTGGCATGTGTGTATAACTAGACTTTAAATCTTCACTAGTTTCTGGTGGCCTTTGAACATTTTTACAGCTTGAATCTATTCTCTCTTTTTTTCCAGTATCGAATCTATTCCCCTAACTATTAATTGCTATCATCCCATTACACAAAAGAAGTATCAGATAAACAAAGTAAAAACAGATGATTGTCAATAAGAATGTTAAGATCCACTCACTCGTTCATCAGTCATCTTTTTGAACCCCAGTTTATTTGTCCAGATGGATTCCGCCTCCTCAGCAGCAGGCAGAACCAGGTTTTTAACATGCATGGAACATAATAGCATCTCAATACAGGCAAATAACGCCTGGAAATAACCCTACAAAGGAATAAAAACGAGAATCATCAGCTTCTGTTCCACAAGAATTTCAGAATCAATAAGCGTGAAACCACAAATTGAGCATAGCAAAGGAGTAAAGTCAAACAGAGCTTACTTTCCCTTGGTTTTCTCTACTTGTAGCCACCAAAGGTAGTTCAGCAACCTCTTGCCCGAAAATCCTGAGAAGACCAGCTGATACAACTACTGACCTGTGGCCATTTAGACACGTGATTAGTAACTCAGCAAAGCAGAATACTCTGTGTGTATGTATAAAACTCCCGAATCAACTATAAATGCACAATCTTGAGCAGATATGTATTAGTTTTATCATGGAACCAGAAAAATAACTTGAAAATCAGTTACTTACTTTACAGTCAAAACGATGCAATACATTCCCCCAAATTCTTGACCCGAGATGTTTCGCCTACATGAGACAGAAATATAGAAATTAGAAAAGCCAAAATTTCTGCGATTCAAAATACAGCAAGTTCTCGAGTTCTAGCAGCAAAAGGTAAAAGCACAAAAGGCGGCCAAAAGATCCAAGGAAATAATTTGACTAATACTGATAGCAAGTTCTTTGACATAAGTTTCGGACTACTAGATTAAACTAAGTTGGAACTTAACTATTTTCATTACTCATGAACCACAAATTATTCTGCCAAAAGAATTGTACATTTAAGTTGCTAATACGCTGAAATAGCAATCTGCTTAGGAAGTTTGCCCACATACTTCAGGTACAACTATCTATTATACTGGAACCAATTAGTCGTTTCAACCCCTTGGTTGGGGGAAAGGTGGGGGTGGTGTTATAGACAGTAGAAACCAATCTCGGCAAGTCTAGAATATATTTAACTTAATCACATGCAAACACTGTAAAATATTATGTCTATATGCATTAAGCTCTTCTTACGGTAAAGCATCTGTACTATAATGATAAATGTCTAAGGCAAGATGATTATACAGAACTAAAGAATCTAGGATGCAAATGAGAATACTTAAACCAAATACCCAGTGACTTAAGAAAAGTTCAAGAGTGTTATCCTAAAGGAGGCTACTGAAAGATCAAACACGAGAAGGATTGTCTCTCAAATTTTCAAATACAGTTCCTAGAAGGGCAGCCCGGTGCACAAAGCATCCCGCATTGGCGCAGGGTCCGGGGAAGGGCCGCACCCTAAGGGGTGTGATGTAGACAATCAACTCTAATGCAAGCATTGGTAGTTGCTCTTCACGGCTCGAACCCGTGATCAATAGGTCACAAGGAGACAACTCTATTGTTGCTCCAAGGCTCCCCTTCAATATAGTTCAAAGACAAGAAAACAAAAAACACCAGAGTCTCTAAGAATAACCTTTGTGTTATACTTTTGATAAAGAACCTGTGTGTAACACTAGGATTGCAAGCGAAGGAATACTCACCCATAAACCATAACAGGTATAAGATCTCGTCCAGATTTGGCAACAATAGGATCAAAGCACTCCTGCAAAAAAAAAAAAAAAAGATGACAATTAAAAAAGGCAAGAAACTTGAATTAGGAAAAGTTTGACACAGAATACAAGGATAAGTTTTAAATATTCAACTAAAGAATAAGTGGGACAAGTGCATATGGATATTCTTCTCATTACGCCCGTTCACGTCAATCTGCTGTTCCTAATCCATTAAGATTCAATTATTTTTTTAAAAGAGGAATCGATAAGTAGAATCAATTATCAATGATGCAGTAATTAAAAGGATCTGCCTGTTTCTAACTATGTCGTTGCTGATCAGAATGGCCATTCTGTCAAGGTTTCTTGAGCTCAAGAAACATGGTGATTCACAACACTACTTGCGGAGTGAGTCTAAAGTACGGTTCAGTTATCAATGATATCGGAGGACTGACCAATGGAAAAGAACTTCTGCAGATTTAGAGATAATTCTAGAGAAAATACTGGCCTCACAGTTCTATATTTTGGAGTCTGACAAATGGGATAGAAATGTCACAACATTATTGCAATTTGAATGACTTAGGTGGCAAAACAGAACTCAACTTTCACAATCATAGCTTCCGCGCCATGCAAAATTAAGTAGCTTTACCATAAATCTTAGAACATATATGTCTAATTGTTATACAGTAATGTGCAATCTCCATAAATTCAGAGATTTATTCAGTGTCCTCTTTATGCTCTAAGATGTCAAAAAATGATTCCAGCTGGTGCTTAATCCTAACCAAAAAAAAAACTTACCCTAAAGATTGTTGCCGCTCTAGAAAGAAGAGGTAGATGCTCCGGGTAGCGACTCTTCCCACTTAAGATTCGCCACTGAATGTCATTTGTAGCTGTATCCATTAAACATTTCTGGACATGCTTCTTAGTTACTGCAGTTGCTGCAGGTGCTGGAATGACCTCAGCTCCCTTCAGAACACAATTCTGAAGTACCGCATAAACTTTATTGCAGTCATTGCAACAAAACCATTTATCTTTTGGGAGTTCCTGACAACAATTTTGAAAAGCACTTATGAGTAATGGACAACATAATCACAGTTAGCCAACACACGAAAGAAACTACTCACTTTCAGATCACACAGCCCACTTTCCCGCAGACAACCAACATGGTATTCTTTCTCACACTGCATATGCGCGCGCACACAAAAAAAAAGGAGAGAAATTAGATACTGGGGGAGATGGAACCATAAGAAACGGGATAGGAAGGGAAAGGTTAAAGATAGTGGTAAAACATCCGAATATGGCAAACAAGGCATACCTGGTCACAGAGCATAACTGTCCGATCATCAAATTTGGCAACGCTAAAGTCCGGGGTCCTAGAAACATATGGTGGAAAAAATGAGTTCAAGGGTATACTTATCTCCACTTGGTTGCACCCATTTCAATTTTTTGAGCACAAGCAAACCCGACAATATGTGACAACGAAGTCAACAGATAAAATTTCATAATGGCCAGCATGAACTACATAATGGAAGTGGACAGGAAATAAAATAAAACCCATACTTTAAGCGCATATCTCACAGCAGAATTATATTCCTATACCCAGCAAGATAACACCTTCAATTTCTTCAACACTACCCAAACTATTTCAAGCTACTCATAATAATGAATCATAGAAGCAGTTACTCCATCTGCTAGTACCAAATCTGATGTATGCTAACATTCAATGACAGTATTGCCACATATGACCATTTTTACATACAAGGTGCATAAAATCTAATGATGAATAGTCATTATATTAATTTCATTCTTGAAGTGCTACGGAACACCTAAATGCAGACTGCAATGATACCTACACATGCACATATTCAGGGGAATGAAGCACATCCTGAGAAGAATACTGTTGGTTCTTGCTGTACAAGAAAGAGAGAGATGAGCCAACCCCATTGTGGTTTAACCAGCTTTATCACACTGGACTAGTGGTGCATTAAAATATGTACTACCGACTTGTGTGAAGACGTAATATATTGGAAATTTCTCAGTAGGAAGATATTTCAAACAAGGTAAACTAATTTTATTCATTAGAAGATATTTAATACATGGTACTTAATTTTAAAAAAATTACATAAATGAAAACTAGGGCTACATAATTTTTAAATGCTTTCTGAAGGACCACAACTGTGACAAACCTGCAAACAACGCACCCACCACCTTCAGACTCCGGAGCTTTAACCACTCTTGTCAACCGTATCATAATTGGTCCTGCGTCTCCTGCAGTTTTCCTACCAGGGACAAAATTGTCTCTGCAATATGAACAGAGCCAACCACTGGTTGGGGTACACTGTACACCTAAACAAGCTGCAAACATATAGGTTTTGTATGAGCAAAACTTATCAGCACAAGTGAGGTTATTAGGCAGAGAAATTGAAAGAGCTTACCTTCAGACAACAAAAAATCATTCAGTCTAGCTTAGCAAATTTCTTGTAACATGGACTTCATTTATATTCAAATAAGTAGAAGGAGCACTAAATTGTGATTTTAAGATACTATACAGAGCAAACCATGTACAGATCTATCAGTTTACCAACCAGTACACTGCAGAAAGACAAGAATAAAAACTTTGTCAAACATTTGGGCCAAAAGAAAGCACCTGCATGGAAAGCCCGAGGACACCCTTCACAGCAAAGCAGTTCTCCCCCATCACCGCATATTGTACACATATCATCACTGTTATTGGTGGCAATACTTTGACCATTTGCCAGCATTAATGCTATATCGTGTAGGGTAAGTCCACTGGAAGTGTAGATGTGACGGTAACTGGTCATGGATAGAAATATTCATATCAGTATCCCTTTTTTCATATTATGCAAATAATAGTCTTTGAGAACTACTTACGGCTGACGTTTAGCTGCACATCCAGCGTGAGCCTCAAACTGGGATGGACTTATCTGTTTAGAAAAAAAAAACATGCATAATAGTAAGCAGCACTTCTGAATTTTATATACATATATACATATATGTTATATGTATATGTTTGGGCTTCATATTATTACAAGTGTGAGTGTGTGTATGTTATAAAATTTACCTCAGTATCACAGCAGCTGCAGACTATGCCATTTCCCAGCTTGTAGCCCCCCAGAACTTTCTGCAGAAAGATTTTTATTGCTCAGACATAAATCACAATTATGGCAACTGCTGCCAAATGGAAGGCCCCTAACACATAATAAAAGTTACAGAAACCAATGCACAACAAATGACAATATTAAGAGTTGAGATAAAAATGAATCTGACCTTCCCCTTAGAATAATATGCCAAATCAGTTCCATCTGGAAGTCCATTTGGCATGAATAATGATCGGTGCAAGTCATTATCCCTATGTATATTAAAAAGATTGATGATAAATGCTGAGGCAAAAAGAAGAAATCCTTTAAAAGATTAATAAGAGAAAGCATACCTTTTTCTTGTGCAACCTTCAGCAGGTCTTTTTGGCTCTATTGTTGAGCTGGAAAAATTGCACCTTGGCCTGGAAAAATAACTGCACCATTAGCAACAGCATAGGAATATGCATTTACTTAAAGAAAAACCAGATGCACGAAATAGATAAAGTAAATAAAGTAATGACAAACTTTTTAACCACATGCTTCCATGCCTCTGCTGTCTCCATATAGCTAAATGAATTTGGAGGGAAGTTGTCAATATAGGAGTAGGAAGCAGGAATAAGGCCATCTTCCATCACCGAACTGCAATCACAAGTCCACCATAGTATAGTGCAGAGTTACAAAGAAAATGAGTATGAAAAGTTTCAGCAAATTCATAGTATAGTGCAGAGTTACAAAAAAAATGAGTATGAAAGTTTCAGCCAATCCAACACCCAAAACCACACAATATCATTATTACACGAAACCCTCAAACTACAAGTAGATAAACTCCAAATGGGACCAAGCTTACAGGTCCATGCTGGAGGCCTGGATCTAACTTAAGCAATTCTAAACTCTTCTACCAATCTCCACCAGTAAATGAGGATAAAGACAAGGCGCTTCAGAAGAGCAGCAAATTGGGTCATATTACAAAGGGAAAGAACAATATTGCTTAAAGTTGCCTGGTTTAGTAAGTTTTCTTGACGTATTCAACTTTTAAGTTTTTGGGATATCAAGATGCAATGAGCTATTGCACAATAGATGCCAAAGTCAATATTTACAGTGTCCCAACAATAATATAGGCATAGCTATTTCCAAATCAGCGGCAATAGGCGGACCACACACTGATTGATATGTTCAGTATTCATGAGATTATTTTAGGGTTTTACATTAACACAAATATTGACCCACTAAGATGAAATAATATTACTTGTAGAATGAGATTATTAAAGTGAATTTGGTACTCTATAATGCATCTACAGGAGGCCTACTTGATCCAAGATGCACATTTGAATCGGTTGGGTTGATTAGATGTTCCTTTAACAATGGTATACCGATCCCAACATGCACGAGTGATGGAAAGCTAGATCTTTGTGGTTTCCCAGCAAAGGACTTTTGAAACCAAGGGCAGATTTATAGTACTGGGTATGGGTTCCCGGCAACTCAGTAACTTTTACCCGAACCCTGTATTTGTATTGCGGAATCTATTAAACGTTTAATACCTTTTAGCTTGGAACCCAGAAGTAAAATCAGTTGTTGGTTCAGCGGAAAAAGGAAGAACCAGCTTAAGCTATGTTCCTGAATAACTGGCGAGGGTTAGAATCCTATTGTACACTTCTTAACTTCACTTTTTATTCCCACAAAACAAAACCTGGAGGCACCTTTTTGTTTCTCTTTTTCTTTTAAAAACAGACCAGCCAAATTAAAAAACTTTCTTACTTGCTAAAGATATTACTTTTGCCCAAATTATGGGAACTCATAAGGTTGAAATCCTGTAGGCGGAGTCTTGAAGAAGCAGAATTTGACATTTATAAGTTTCCGACATTCAATTTTTAGCTCTTAAGCATTTGTGGTAATATTTATGTGGTGTTATTCCAAAACCTATTCAGTAACTATCTTCAATAAAATTATAAAAGTGCATGTAACTTATCAGCATTCGACTAACTAATAGCTAATAAATGAGCAGTCCAAAGAACCTAGACTGCATACAACTTATTTCAATCAACAGCATACAGCAGTTACACTCAAAGCACACCCTTTAAGCTAAATTCTAATAAAAATTGTGTTACAGTAACACCAAGACAACATCATCCTAGAATCATACACAAGGAACCTTCAATTGCACATTCCATCAACATCCACCTATGGACAAAACATGCCATTAAGTTGCTAAAATGCCTGGTCAGGAATCAACAACTCATTTCCTTGAAGATAACAATTCTCGAGGTCACATCATTCATATGATTTGAAATGGAAAAAACATAGAGAAGCAGCGGACAGAGCTAAATCAAGTCAACTAAAAATGTCAAATAAGGAACACTACAAAACGGCAAGACTTTTCATGTTTTAAATCACATTACAGCTGTTCAAGAAAAGAAAAAACAGTGATAAATACAGCACATATTGGATACCTATTCGACAGGATAAGCTAGACTTTTGTCTCCTTTCCCTTGTTCACCCCAACCCAAAATTAAACGAAAGAAGACTGATAAGAAAGAAAATCAGGGTGGAGGAGCAAAGACAAGATCAAAATACTTCAGATAAAGTACGTAAAACACTTTAAAATGTACCTTAGCTTAGAGTGATACATTCCTGAAGCCTTTCCAAGAGAATATTGGTCAGCACTAGCCACCTCATAGCACTGCAGGATTTTTGCTGCAAAAATAGAAGAGGATATTATGAATCATCAAACAACTGACAAGAATCGATACTCTATGTTCGTTCCTCCTACTTGCACTATTCTTTGCCCCATCTTTATCCACTGGTTCGGACAGTACTTATATCATAATCAAGGATATTATTATCCATATCTGTACTAACAAAGCCCCAATACCCTAGAATAACTAGCTTGAAATCTCCTCAATATCTCAACACAAATTTGCCCTTATGTCCCACAAGGAACTTAAAAACCCTTGTGTTACATTTGTAAACTTCATTGCTCTGTACACTACTCTCTACTGTCCTTGTTTTTTTAACTTTGCCAGAGAAAGTGCTTAAAATCAGTATCTTACTTTAAAATTTAGCAAGCTATGCTTATAGAGGATAAATAAAAAGTAATTTCGAAAATAACGAGTAAATCAAGCGTGCCACTGATTCTAGTTGCGGAGAAAGATTGTGAAAATACTTAAACTGGTCAAGTTATTTATTTTCTACAGTCTGAACTCCATTGTTTATTGAAATGAACATAATCTAGAATGGAGGTCTATGATGAATAAGCAGTAATATGGTGATTTTATTCCCCCAACCCTTCTCCCTGTTACCATCCACAACAACGACAGCATATATTAGAGCATGGAAAGCATGAGAATATCCTTTTAAATACTTATTCCTGTCATGTCAAATATGAGACTGTCTCAGAAATGAATAACATAAATAAATCAACTGAGAAATCAACATTAAACCACCTTTCCAAGCCTCCAAATATTGCTCATTAATAGAAGAACCAGCCACGTCTCTTACAACTTCTTCTAGTCGGCTAAGAGGTGCAGTCTTCAACTCTTGAATTATCCTGTAAATAGGTTTTCCATTCTCCAAATAAATATGATTATTTGGGTGTCTAGTCTTGCCCCCAGCATGCACTTCAAATTCGTACGCACTGAGAACCTGCTGAAACGTCAATCTGTTCAGTATGTTCATTAACACGCACACAGATAGTTTTTATTTTGGACAGGAAACTTACTTTGGAGAAATTGCAGAATGAACAACCACACAAGTATCCATAATCCTTTATGATTCCAGGAAGCTCCATCTGACAATCATTTATAGAAGTGCTTCAGGCTTACGTAAAGACCACTAAGTTACTAGTATAAACAAAGAAATCCACAGATTACCTTCCCGGAAGTTGAAATGTACTTCACTCTTGCTCCTTCCAAAATACCGGTCGATAGAAGCTTCTTGACATTTGTCGGGTAAGCATCAGAAATGACCTTCTTAGACATTTTTAGTTCCATGTTTGGAGGACATAAAAAAGGATCTCCATGTCGATAAAATGCTCCATTTGTGCTTGAAATACGTTGAGTCATACCATCAGATGCCAAAGGATACCATGCATGCGCTTCACCAAATCCATCATCAACCCGACCAGTCACAGGCAGAGCAGCTGAAGCATATGCATTACCATAATCCTCCTTTCTTTTGCTAAACTTAAATGTAATCTTCCTGACACCAGTTGTGCTAAATTCCTTTGGAATTTCAAGTACCACAGAGGACTTCGCAACTGCCTCGGATACATCAATTTGATTACGCTCTTCTTCACTGACACTCTCATCCGCGCTTGAATTCCCTGACGAAAAAGATGTAATCTCTCCAGAACCACCTTGATTATTACTCAACAAATCAACCCCTTGACTACTGATAGTCTGGAAACTAGACGTGTTCTCTCTTGGAGACAAATTTGGATTTGAAACTTCAGAAAGCATCTCATCATTCGAAGCTTCCTTCACGTCAATCCTTACACAGGAATGGACATCACAGTTATTCAACTTTTTTGCCTGCTTCTCACCAAACTCCGATTCCTCCGTGTTTAAAGTTTCAGGCGCACGATTCGTGGCACAACCTTCTAATTCTATACCATTTTCCGTTTCAGGTGCACGATTCGTGGCACAAGCTTCTAATTCTACAGTTTCGGGTGCACGATTCATGGCACAATATTCTACTCCTACACCATCTACAGTTTCGGTTGCACAATTAGTGGCATGATTCGTGGCACAACAATCTAATTCTACACCATCTAAAGTTTTAAAATTAAGCTTCTCGACACATGGCTCCTCCTGTTCAGTACTAGCATCTACAAACCACTGTCTGTCACACTTTGAATCAACATTTACGGGTTTCTCAATTTCCATCATTCCATCACTCATTACCGCAAAAGTTATAAGAAATTGGAAATTTCAAATTAACCACAACAGCAATCCAATCCAACACTTACAAGAACTTGTCACAACTCCAAGAACGGCACTGAGTTGGAAACTTCGCAAGAACTAAAAGGTACTTAACCGCCAAAAATGAACACTAAAAGGTCCTTATAAGCAAAACCTTGAAATTTCTAACCAATTCAAGAAAACCTCCTTTGAATTTGAATTATTAGATGAAATTAACCAACCTCCACAGCTCAAAACTCAAAAGGGTCAAAATTCAAAATCTGAATAACCAAATAAACTACTTTGAGAGATCTGCGGATAAACACAAAACTATTTCAAAAAAAATACAGTTATTTAAATATAGATCTGGAAACTAAACGCATGATTTGATTTTAAACAAAAACGAGGAAATATTTATGAACTAGGGTTTTTGCAATATCAAGGATTCAAATCAGGAAGACAAAAAGGTAACTAACCAACTGGAAAAAGAAATGGATTTCGCGGTATGAAAAAAGAGGAGAGAGAAAAAGGAAGTATAAGATGAGATTTGGAAGAAACGAGAAAGGGGAACAGATAGGGTCATGGGGGAAGTTATTGTGGTCCGATTTTTATATCTTTGGGTAGGGTCCATTCCCAGGTGTCCTATGTTATTTTACCACGTGGCAGCTTGATGAGTCGGATCCTTCGATTTGGATATCAAATATTTTAATCAGCATTATTTTTTAAGAGGAAAAATGACGTAGAGGTTTGTGCTTGGAAGTTGGTAATTGGCTAGTCTGGTTAATTAGAAAGAGTCGAATATCTTAGCTTAAGTTAATTTGAATCTTAAAGCAAGCTCGATAAGTTTATGCAATTTGACTTTTACCATGTTTTGTTTGGCCAAATTTCTCCAAATTTAAAATTTTCTTTTTCAAAAAATTACTTTTTTTCAAAATTGAAGTATTTTGTCAAGTTTTTAGAAGAAAAATAAATGCTTTTGAGTAGAATAAGAAGTAGTTTTTGAGAAATAGAATAAAATAGTTTCTCGCGAAAAGCATTTTTTGAAAAATACTTTCGAAAAAAATATATTTAGAATCACTTTTTAAAAGTTTGACCAAACAATAATAGTTGTTAGGGCTGGGCATCAACAACAACAAACCCAGTATATTCTCAACATGTGGGGTCTGGGGAAGGTAGTCTGTACGCAGACCTTACCTCTACCAAATGCAGGTAGAGAGGCTATTTCCAATAGACTCTCGGCTCAGGAAAGGTACAAAGAAGAGGAGGAAAGAAGGGAAGGAAGAAAGAAGATATTTTGATATTTTCTTCCCAACAGGTGGAGTCCTGTTTCCATGGGTGGACATGAAATCCAAAAAATTGAAAAATCGGACAGGACCGAATTCATTTGATATTTGTTGTCGGTTCTTCGATTTTTCAGTACTAATCCGGTATAGATATTTCAAAAGTTCGATACTTCGGTATAGTTCCTGGTATTGACCTTTCAATACTTTGGTAAACCGGTTTCAGTAAGCCCAGCCCAAGTTCCCATTTTCCCGTAAAAATTGCGTGGGGTACCCTATTTGGTCGCCCCCATTTAACTTATACCCGCTTTTTAAAGAACTTTTAACTTGTACCCACTTTTTTAATAACTTCAGTTCTTTTTCCCTCGCTGAGCTGAAGTTCACCAGTTAAGCTGAAGTTCGTCAGTTATAAAGACAAAACTTCAGCTCTAGAGCTGAAGTTCCCCAGTGTAACTGAGGAACTTCAGTCCCGTGTGCTGAAGTTCCCCAATTACAAAGACAAAACTTCAGCTCTAGAGCTGAAGTTCCCCAGTGTAACTGAGGAACTTCAGTCCCGTGTGCTGAAGTTCCCCAATTACAAAGACAAAACTTCAGCTCTAGATCTGAAGTTCGCAAGCTACTTCAGGCCCGTCTACTAGAATGCTGAAGTTTTGCGTGATTGCTTTGCTACTTCAGCCCCGCATGCTGAAGTTATGCGCAAAAGCGGGTACGGATGCAATTTTTTTTTACAAAGCGGGTATAAGTTAAAACGTGACACAAAAAGTGGGTATGAATGCAAAAGCCCCCATTTCCTCATCCAAGTCTAACTTCCAACCCCTAAAGCCTGTAAGCCAATTCAAGTACCCCAAGTCCAATCCTCTACGTTAGACTTACAATCAGATATGTATACCAATATTATAAAATTCAACTTGGTGGAATGTGTTGATATCTTCATATATTTGATTCTGGAACTAAATTATATTTGAAAAAATCATCTTTTTCTTGTTTTTATAGATTCTTTGGTTCTTATGTCAATCTTGTTCTACCGTGGATTCTCAATTAGAACATAAATTTGATCGATTTGATTTTCAAATCTGGAGCTTTTTCAGGCTAGAAGGAACGATTAGTTATTACCATAAATCTGGATTAAGTACAGTACTAATACTAGGCATTTGAAGATAAATTGAGTGCAATGGATGAAAACGTTATTCCTTTGAGTTTGTTGTTGACAAATCCATATGGTCATCTCGTGGATTTGGATTATATGGACGGACTAATGTGAGAACTCCACTGGCAAATAGAAAAAAACTAGTAGCAATCTTACCGAACCGTACCGAACTATTTTTAGTACGGTATTTGGGATGCATAATTGATATACCAAAGACCAGAACATAAGTTTTTAAATATTGTACCGAAATACCGAACACCCATCTCTAACGGCTGCTTTGAAGTGCTTTGTAAATTAATTAGTCAAACACAAACTGCTTCTCACAAAAAGTAGTTCTGAAAAAAAACACTTCTCAAAATAAGTTGATTTTAAAAGCTTGGCCAAACAGCCTATTCATAAGAAGTGTGGTTAAATTGGGTCAAAATGTTATGGCCTTACTCCATTTTCTAATAAAAAGTCTGAAAGTTTCCCATAAAATTGGGGGAAAAGGTTACTTGTAATTTTATCTCCGACAACTTCTCAACATTAGCTCCCTAGAAACAATGTTGTCGATATAAATTAGATTGTTCAAGCTCAATCACATTTTAAACACATAGATTAATGGGAAGCGCTATTTGATCAATTCGTCATCGCTATTTATAGGAACACTTAATGGGATACTTTATTCTTTATCCAATAAATAAGCAGAAAACATTTTGTGATTGACTTGTTCAGTGCACATGGATATTGATGTCTTGACATGATCCATTACATTGATCTCTCGATAATTTTGGATCTTTTGTTGTTGAAATTTTACCCTCATTTGTTAAATCTTCTACTTTTTAATGATCCTAAAATTCTAAGCTGAAATTGAGGTATATGAAAGTAATTAGTTGCTAAAATAATACTACTTACTTGGTTAAGGAAGAGAGAGACTGGTTTTCTTATTAGTGCGGAAGTACTTAACTATCCCATGATACTCTCCGTATTGGAGAAGAGACTATAGAGAAAAGAAAAATCATGGCTTCCTTTTTGGAACATGTGTGTTGCACATATATTCAATGCTATAAGTAAAGTTTTCTTCAAATAGTATAAATAATATTAAAATAAGTGTGATAAGTTACACAAAATTACAAAGGAGAAAGTTCAAGCTCAACTTAATAGTTTTTTTGTTTGTGATAGTTAACAACATATAGTTTAAAATTTGAATATGAACAATGTCGGTTATGGTTATAAATACTTCATGTTTTTAAAGAATTGTAACTTTTGCTTTTTATAGTCGTATATATATCAAAAAGTTATTTTCAAATAAAAATAGCATTTTGCAGAAGTAGTACATAAATTCGATCAACATATATCTTCATTAGAATGGCTAATAGGTCATTGTCACTGTCAATTTCATGGTATATGCCTGCAAAGAAGTAGTAGTCATAGTGATATGTAACAGTTACTAATAACTCATACTTGTTAATATCAATTGATATATATAAATCATACTTGCCTGCATAGACACCCTTTGTCTGATTCCAACTCGAGTCAATTCATCTGCTTTCTGCATTTTCAACATTAGTAGGCTATGGGATTAAGGCTACGGAATTTGCAAATCTGCTGAAAAAGAAATGTCAAATATTTCAGGCGTGTGAGAGTGAGGTTCCGCCTATAAAAGGAGAGCTTCTGCTCTCATTTCATTACACCAACAAAGAGAGAAAGAAAGAGTGAGGTATCATAGACAGCATATAAGAAATTAGTCTGTGAGAAAAAATAGAGAGTGTGAGCGATATTGTAGTGAGGTGGAATATTAAAAGAGGGTTATTTCTTTTGAGTATTGTATAGTGGTCTTTGGAGTATTTTACTCGGGCCTACTGGGTGTAAAAATCCTTATTATAGTGATATCAGTTGCTCCTCTCGGGATCGTGGTTTTTCCCTTATTCATAAGGGTTTTTCACGTAAAAATCTTGACGTCATTGTCACTCTTTTATTATTGTTAATTATCGTATCTCGATGCTACATTATTTTTCCGTTGTTATTACTGTGAATATTATTTCTGTGGGGGTTTATTCCCAACTTTTGCCACAAAATATTAGTTGATTGTGGAAAAGGGTAGCCTTGTGTGTAAGCACAGCAATGAACCGCGGCGAACCCTCAGACGACCTATCTAAGATTAGGGGGGGATCCTCCGTAGTGGTGACCCTTTCACTNTTCTATTCCTTGCATGAAGAGTTTGATCCAGGCTCAGGATGAAAAGCTGGCGGCATGCTTCACACATCACATTCTGATCGACCCGATTTTGGATATTCCGAGATCTAGGTTCAAGGAGCTCAAACAAAGTTATGATTGACCGGTTCAACATTGTCAAAGAAATTTTTTTTTGGTCCCTTCTAGTGATGAAGACAATGTATAGTAACAAGGATAGAACTTTACACGTTCTTTAATGATTACCTAAGTTTGAAGTGGTGTTAATCTAAAAGATTACACGTTTAGGAATCACCTATGTAAGTGTGAAGTGAAGCCGCTTCAATGAGAATTCTGTAAGGCCAATTCTCTACGCACTTATAAAACCAGGTGGTGTTCATGGCTGAAACGAACACAACAATGAGAACCAAAAGACGGTTAAGGGTTGGTTGTGTGACATATGGTTGTCTAGGTATACACTAAAGTTCGACGGTTCAAAGATATCAAATCTACCGATTGACCGAGTATATCCGACATATGTTCACTACGGAAAGTTCAAAGGGAAACCTACTTATCCAGATGCAATTAATCCTTACTTGCAAATCACACAGCGTCCATCTATGATCATTCTTGTTACAGCCATTCCCATTCATGTGGGGGATTGTTGGACTTTAAGCATTGGGCTTAAAGACTTTAAGCATTGGGCTTAAAAGTCTAGGAGTGTGAATTGGGAAATGGTGGGAAATAAAATGGAGGGAAATGAAAATTTGAATCAAGTGAGCTTTTGTCATGAACTTTGTACCACATTGGTGAAAGACAACTACACTTGTGTGTATAAATATAGGATCACTTCTTAGAGCTCTTAAAAGGAGTTGAAGAGGATGTATCCTCGCGCCGTCGTCGT